>CM023627.1:10004550-10029550 GCA_013358685.1 Antennarius maculatus
ATTACACACTTTTACCCCTCTAAGAGGCGCATATTCATAACTCTCTGTCACAAAAGGAACACTGACAACAAATCCATGAAACAGCAGAAGAGAAATTATTTGTTCTCTTTTTGCAAATCCTTACAATCAAGCTAGTATTCAAAGCTATCAGCCTTTGTGTGCAAATGTGTGTATACATGTGTGTGTGTGTGTGTGTGTGTGTGTGTGTGTGTGTGTGTGTGTGTGTGTGTGTGTGTGTGTGTGTGTGTTTGTGTGTGTTATGCCTTCTTGAAGAACTTGAAAAATTTGTGAAGCATACGGCCACATCTCAGGCAATGGATCTCTACTTCTGGGTTGCTCTTTTTAGGGTGCGGATGAGCTACTGCCTCAAATATGGAAGTTTAATTATTGTGGGTTTTTCATCAAAAGGTAAAGACCGTGTGGTTTTCCTCCATAGGGCTTACTGTTATAGATAGGGTGAGTAATGTTGACATTTGAATGGAGCTCCAAGTAGAGCCACTGCTCCTTGGCATCTAAAGGAGCCAATGTAGTTGGTTTGGGAATCTGATTAAGATGTCTCCAAGATACATCCAAACAGACCCCCAAGAAAAATAATATGAACGAGTGGATGGATAAATTAAGTCAAATCTGACTAAAAATAAAAAAAATATACAACAGTATGATAGTCTGCTGACCCGTCCTACTGGTCACTTCGTCGAGACATGTGAGACATGTGACACCAGATGTACCTTAGTGACTGTCTGCCAGGAATCATTCATCACAGGATACAATACTTGTCATTTTTTGCTTCACGTCTTGGTCTTTTTCTGTCACACTCATGTAGACACAGACAGAACTGAGTGCCCACTGGCATTTGACTGAACAATGTAATTATCTGTAATTAGCACTCATTAAAATTGTTAAAGATCTCTCCTGTTGTGTCAAGCTGCAGGTGTGTGTCTGACAAAGTCTTTTTTATATACACACACATAGATAAACACACATCCTCAGCTTGACAGCGGCAGCACCAGCTGTGGCCTCTAGCCTTTGTCTTAATAGAAGTTGACAGCATATCTACGTATACATCAAATCATTTGTCCTGAACAAAGGATCCATAGATGTGACGTGGAAAATATGAATCCAATAAAAGACTGAGTCCTATTATTAGCTGAATTTATTTCAGTAAAATGGTCCAAAATGTAGCAAATAAATTCTCCCAGTCCCTCACTGCAAGCCTTTTATTCTATATTCAACTTTGCTCAACTCAATATCCGCTCACTGATGGGCAGGGAACATTTCATCCAGACTTTCTGTTTAACCTAGACATGGCAACAGCCCAACGACTTTTCACATCTGAACGAATCTACTGCTAGTGGGTTTGTTTCCAGACATTATTGTAAACAAGCCAGTATATCCATTTCCCCCCCAAAAATGCCAATTATAGTGCAGTGCAACTAATCTGTTTTTTCTCCTTCATAATGCAATTTTTTGGCCAGTGGAAATAATAACGCAGACAGACTTATAGTGCGGAAAGCATGGTATTCATTTCATTATCAGTAATGATGACTTCTTATGTATTTAATCCTATTAAGTTCAGGGAGCAAAGTCATCACTGGACCTGGGACAAAAAGGAACAAGTTTTACATTTATTATAAGTAGCAGTATATCTTTTAAATCATGCTATTTAATTTTTTATTATGCTCAGAATTATGTATTTTAATATGTGGACTCTACAGAAAAGAATTACAGTAGCCTAAAGGTGCAGCAGTAGTGTTGTTAATGCTGCTTTTACTAAATGACAAAGTATGTGCACTGAGTCCACGTGTTTATGTGCATGAGTGGAAGAGTGAAGAGGAGGGAGGGGTTTCTTGAGTAGCCCCTCGATGTGGAAAACATAATTTTGCACTTAAGACCAGTACATGGTGCACATATCAGGATGTGCACATACACACACTGTACATGGACGGATAGCTGCTCTTCCCCTCTGAGTGGGAAACCTGCGACTGCAATCAACATGTTGACTGCTGTTCAAGTGTATGACAGTGCTGGTTTGAAATGAAGAGGACACACACACGGCCAGAGTACCAGGTTGTTGACAATATTGACTGAAGGGATAATAGTTATTTCCCCCACCATCCTGTTTAGATCTCAATGTTCATTAAGTTTTCAAATGAACAAGACCATTGGATTAAAACAATAAAATTGTAAGAAAAGAAACCAAGTGGGCTTCAACTGTCAGAGCGAGACCAAACAATACAGCCCACATACGCAGCATCAGAGATCAAAGTAGATGTGGTGACTCTTGATTGGAGCTCCTAATGATATCTTTTATAGCTGATTAACAGTCATACTATACTGTCTGGAATCCGCCTCACTTTACTTTACCTACTGTGAAAAACATTCACCTGATCTACTTCTTCTACTTGTCATGTCAGTCGCTGGGGATCCAGGTAAGTAATTTCTCGACTTTGGTGCAATTTAATTCTGAGACACGTACAATATTACTACATTTAGAATGAACAAGTGGAAAGCAGTCTGTGCAGCAGCAGGGGTTCAGCTTCCAACCAAGCAACACCACGACAAATAGTGGAGGGCAGAATTGCTGCAGTTCAAGCAAGCTGTGACAAATGTGTACAGAAACAAAGAAGAAAAAAAATGAAGCTAAATAAAAACTTGAACAAAAGACTGCTTTCTCATGCACAAACAATTAAATTGTTGTCTATTTTTGACTGATTTGTATTTACTAGGTACATTATCACAATATCTTCTCCTATCACAACATTTGTTGCTGATGAAACTTCTGACTTTCACTGCCACAGCATTGGAGAACATAGAGACTGATCTGTTTTTATGCAACAACAGAGTACATACAGTATATGAGCCATTCCTTCTGCTGCTGGACGTGGCATATGGCATTATTATCATGTGTTGAGGCCCATTAAGAACAGTATTTTAATGAATCAGTAGATTCATTAAAAAAATGAATGAGTAGATTTGTAAAAATTGTGGATTTAATACTCAGCTTGTACAAGTAGGAGGATTTTTGTAGATGTTAGTGTGTTGACAGCTAAGACATGCACTTAGGCATATCAGCAATGATAATTTATAAAATCAATCTCAAACTCTTTATGAGCATTTTTCAAATGTTATGTATGAAGTACTTTGATTGCAGATCACTCTGATAGCACAGATCATAAATGGTAAATAATTAATCTCGAATTTATGTGTTCCTTCACGGCTTAATTCATTTGAAACCTCAAATAAGTTAATTGGACTCAAATAAGTATAATTGGGCTCACACCTTCATGAATGTACATGTGTGATGAAACACATGTACACAAAGAGATAGAGATGAAATCTGCATGTGTTACTGTAGAGAACAGGCTGCCTCACAAACCTGATGAACATGACTATTATAACGATCCACTGTGCTTGTATATGCAACACTACATGGAATATATTGAGTGTGGGGGAGTGTTGGTATATGGTTATTAAAAACCGAAAGTATGCACTGTTTCACAGCTTAGAAACAGACGTTGAAAAACACACGCTGTACTGCTCAGGGACTCCAATTAACAGGCTGCAGGTATCCTCCATATGGAGTTAAATCTATTCCGGTTTGAAAGCTCAATGCCTGACATTTCATACACATGCTAGATTCTCATCTGCTGAACTACAATTCTGGCTTAGCTTACATGAATTCAGTGTTTTGCCAATGGATATACTGGCTATCAAACTTGCTTGTTAGCGAGTCCCCTGTTATGCTGTTACTGTACAATTCCGGTGGATTTACATTACATCACAATAACAGAGAAAGGCTTTGTGAGATGGTGAGGAGGAAGAACACTGTAAACTTCTTTCAAACAACTTCCCTCTTCTTCTACTGCATTAAAAATGTATACAAAAATATCAATGAATAATGATGGTAAGAACGGTAAGTGGATACGCAAATCTACTACAGCTAAAATTTTTTTTTTTAACTAGAAAATCACATTGAATGCCAGGTCTGGGAGTCACTAATGGATTGGTTTATTTCTTAGATTGAAGAAATCTTAATCTTTATGACTAAAATGTAATTCAAATATTTTGGAACTAAATAAGTGCTGAATTGCATGTTTAATCAATTTGTTGTAGTTATATATATATTTTATTCGAACCAATTTATGTGACATTTTGATTCTAGGGTTTTGCTTTTGTAATAAATTGCAAGCCGTTTAATTTCTGACTCACCATTCCCAATAAACAGCAGCAACCAACAAAAATAATGCTCAATTCAACTTCATCAGAAAAACAAAAGATTTGAACAGAATGGCACATTATAATATAAAATATTCTTGACATTTCCAAAATTTGACTTATTCTTACCACTGATCAATTTTGGTGATATAATTAATTAAATATTGATACATTCTCAACAATGGGAAAAGAACTCACCCAAGAGGTTTCTCTAATCGACTGCCCAACGATCCAACCACCTCTCCAAGAGTACAGTTGACCTGGCCCAGAAAGTCCTGCAGAACGAGTGAAAGAGTGTCAGATCAAAGAAAAAAAACAAAAACACATCTTTCCACTCTTATTGAAATTACTGAAATGCAACAACATCTAAATAAATAAAGAACGAACAGAATGAATTATACCAAACTAAGAACCTCCAGGTTCTACACTGACAGATAACATTGGCAAGTAGATTAAGTCTTCCTCCCAAGGGCCCTCACACCTGCCCCACACTGCTCCCTAGCCACCTTTCTGTTAAATTAAATCTAAACCACATAATGAAACTTTATAGCTCACACTGACAGAAACAAAGAGGCGCGGAAAAAGCTACATACAGAAAGAAAACTGTGTGTTAGTCATGTAATCTAAATGTGTTTCACTGCAATGTGGCATTAATGGTACCTATCAGCATGATATAACAGCAATCAGCCTGCTCAGTGTAAGAAATCAGCCTTACAAAAACACATTTACTTTCACACAAAAACTGTAACTGATCCCTCTCCTCTAACTGTATGAAAACTATTTCAGAAACAGGTACTCTTTCACCGTGGGCTCACAGCTCAGACACTTTGTCAACACTGGACAGGGTCTCTAACATCCGACGGGAGCAGCTCCAAACAGCACTAACAAATGGGTTCTCTTTGCTCCATTGATTGGCCTCGTCCATTATTCTGCCACCACCTACTTTACATCAGGATGTCCAGATCATTAATCTCATCATACGCACAGTTGCATGACATTAGTTTGTCCTAAACACATTTCTTCTGGCCATAATGTGTGTGCTAAAGTGATATTTGTTTGCAGTTTTCATGATATTTTCCATAGTCTGTGATCTACATGCTGTGCAGTATAGTCACAAGTCACCTAGCAACACCAGCTTAAAGTCGGCGGGAGAAGTGGCTGTGTGCAGCTTATGGCCAAATACATAAAAGAGTGAGGACTTAACACGAAAAACATATTGTATGAGTTCCATTAAGGAAGGCTCCTGAAAAATCAGTTTGATAGATCCGGATGAGATCTGTAGTTGAGGACTTCAGGGGGATTGTGAACAGATGGAGAGATAGATATTATATATTAACAGTACAAAAATAGCATTTCTTCTGAGTTCCCATACATGATTGTAGCCTGTAGTAGCACAGGATCTCTCAACACATTATTAGTTTAATGCTAAATTCTCAGATATAATGTCTCAGAATGCCAACCTCAATTTAGTAGGTTGTTGTTTTTTTTCTTTTCACAGCACTGCAGTATCAATGACACATTAACGTCCTTAACAGTGGAAAGCCAGGCTGCAGGCTTGTGGATAAACTAACCTTTTGTTAACTTACTGCATTGTGTTTTGGTAATTTTATAGCAAGAACCTTTTTAGAAAAACTGAACATCCAGAATGATCCCAGGACCTTTGATTTAGCAATTTGAACTCACAGAGGTGGCGTTATTTATAAGTCAGGGGGCAAAAAACTGCTTAAAAGAAGTAAAATATAGTTTCAGAATTTTTTTACACTTGCCTTGCTGGAACTGTCTTTAAGAAATGAAGCAAACATGATTTAGGGGAAAGGCCTACCAGGACCTCAAAAGCTCACAAATTAACATGATGTCTTCGAGACATCAGGTGTTTTTTTTTTTGACTCACAAACACAGCAACCCTAACTGTTTCCCCCTGCTTCTGGTTTTTATGATAAGCTAAGGTAGCATCCTCTTGGGTAATATTCAAAGCTGGCTGTTTGTCGCTTTTTTACAGTCTTTGTGCCAAGCTCAATGAGTTATATAATGCTAATCTTGATTGTATTTATCATACAGAAACAAGGCTGTCATTTACAACTAACACCCTTAACTAAAGGTGACATTAAAAGGCAAGTACTACACACTTACATGTGTTTCAGAAAACTCAAAAGAGATTTTCTACACATTTGGTTTGTCATGCATTTCTGAAACATTCAAACATCAAGATCAGAGAGATTACAGAGACGAATAGAATTGAGTGTGAGCTTATATAAAAAACAAGGTGTTTCTTCCCTACTGTCTCGATTGGTCCCTTTACATTCCATTTGTTCTCACATGGTTCCCAGAAGTGCATGAAGGATACAGATCCCCTGGGAACACACCATCTAACAGAACTGCTCTCTGACCCCCATCCCCCTACCCTCCTTCCCTTGCAACATGCCCCTCTCTTCTCATAGGAGATTATTGATTAGAAGACAGACAGGAAGAGGAAAGACTGAGGGAGAGAAATGTAATATGGAAAAATCATGATAGACGGAAAGTGAGAAAACAAGGCTCTGGCAATGAAATAAAAATAAAAGGTGTGAGAATGCCTTTCGAAAGAGAAAAACAAGAATAAACAAAGACAAATGGATTAGAAATTTATATAAATTCCTGTATTTCAGATATGGTTGAGAGATAACAACACAACTTCAGAATGAGAAAGAATTTCAAAAGGTAGACTGAGAGGAACCAAACTATGATTTAGTTTTAAATCTACCTGGATTTAGCTTCATAAAATTGCTGACAAATGAAACAGTACCAACACTATCAGTGACATTCACTCATCTGTTTCAAAACAGAACCCGTAAAAATGACTGATTAAAAAAGTAAAGCTCACGGCGGATACAGCGGCAAAACATGAAAATGAATGAATGAATGAATGCAGTGACCATAATATAGTCTAGTTCATTACATTTTTTAGCAGCCATGATGATTTATGATCTACTGACGTACTGATTATGCAGCGCAAAATAAAGAAAGTCAAGTAAATGAAATAAATATGTTTTGTGATTGAAAGTCAAAACATAAACCCCATCAGGTGATGCTGCACTGAACTTAATGTGACTGTACTTATTGTAATGTTCCCTTTGTATTCCCATGTAGTCTGATGCTACATAATAATATTGTGCAGCAATTTGCCGTCATCGAGCATCAAGGCTAATAAGACCATCTTCTTGATATTCGACAACACAGGACCTGATAAGAATGTAGAAAAAACAAACTTGTGTCTTCCATCTCTACACAGGTCCTCAATTACAACCTTTATAATTGTTCCCCCGTAGGCATGAAACGGCACTATGAAAATTTGTCAGGAAAATATAAATGCAATTTTTCCCAATTTCCCAACAGCTGTTGGCAAAGTAAAGTTAATAAGAGTCGCATAATAGGAAAACTGGGGAAATGTGGCTATTATGGTCTGAACAGACTGTTTTTGTCTTTTCTATGTTCCAGTTTCACAAGATCATTACTACTCAGCTTATAGTGTTTTGTATGAAGTAGCAGTTGTTTATTCTTCTTGAACAGCAGATGAACATCACCCTAGGACACAAAACATGTCCTACTGCTGTTCTATCGCAGCAAATGAGTTCAATTCTGTAATCTACAAAGAAGACCCTACAAATACAAATAAATATACTGTAGTCATCTTTAAAGCCACAGGTCACATATCTCCCATCTGCTACTGTTTTTTCAATTATTCAAAATGTTGCCACTTGTTCATAACACAAATGACAGCCATCCTGGGGTGTCATGTGACAGTGTGTTTCTATGCCAAAAGATATGTGGATTCACTGATTGGACAGGTTACTGACCATGACCTCACAGTGTTGCTAGCAAAGTAACAGAGACTGTTTTCAGCTTTTTTCAGGACAGACCAGCAAACAAAATTGAAGTGACAGTCATGACAAAATAATTTTTTAAAAGCACTTGCACGGTATTGACCAGGATACATACAACCCCCGGGGTTGTGCTGGCAACGCGTCCGGGGTGTACCCTGTCTCTCGCCTGTAGTAAGCTTGGAAAAGCTCCAGCAACACCCGTGACCCGCAAAACAGAAAAGTGGCTGAAGATGAGACAATTCTGGTTTTCTTGTGTTGAAAGAAAATAGATGGATGAACGGACACGCACATACCAATTGTAGTGTAGTGAAACATCTCACTCATGGCTAAAAAATAATGCAGAATAGAAGCAGGAAGAATGCAAACACAAGGTACATTTTATATGTTACTGATATCAACACTGTCTTTGATGCTATTATGTTTTTATCTATTTATTTATTTTTTAATCCAACATTTCTCGTATTGCAGTACATTCCATGTAGTGTACAGTAAATATCCTGGTCAGTATTGACAAGGATATCAATGAGAGCCAATCCAAAGGGGTCTCAGATATCACTGAAAGAACAATTAACTCAAAATACTGTAGATGCGCAAACAATTACAGACACAGACTTTCAATATACTGCATAGCTCAGTGAATTGTTATTTTCCATATCGCTACACGACAACAGTGTAAAGTCAAAATGCAAAAGTTAGACCTATGCACTGATTTAGTACTTGGTGAGTTAAATAAGTAGATCAATTCTTTCCTGTTTTTAATCACTAGTTGCTTCTCTACCAATTCAAAAACCAATGTATTAGTGGTTCAAAGTGATTGACTGACAGACTGACAATATATGAAAACCAATGAGAGAATATTTCACTGGGCTTTAATATCTGGTTTAACACTCAAAGAAAAACCTTTGGAAGTAAAAGCTGCCTCAGACTGTCTGAACAGCCGTAGCCAGGACACAGATGTCTTCACTGTTTGTAGGCAAGGACAAAGTTATCACATTGTTGTTCCTAATTACCATCATGCTAATCACTGCTATTAATGTAAAAAAAGGCAGGGCAGACTGGGGAAATCCATGTTTAATTTCTAACTTGACTACAATCCATTTAGGGAAGTGCTATCAGTGAAAATGACAAAACGGATTACTGTTATGATGCAGAAATCTGGATAATAATAATAATGACAGCATCACACAAACAATCACAAACACCCACATAATGAAGTCTGTTCAAGTGTGCAGAGGCAAAAATAACTGAAAACATTTGTGCTTGCATAAGCGCACAAAAATGGAAGACACAAAAGCAAGTTTTGGTACTCACATGTTTTGACAGGTTGGCGCTCTTTGAGTCAACATCATACCTACAGAAAGAAGAAAACTATGGTGAGGCTCAAAGCATCAGGAGGGAATAGAGGGTGACAGAAACTCAGCTGGGAACACAACACAATGAGTGCATCAGTGGTGGGCCAAGCAATTTGTCACCAATGATTTCAGTGAGGGTATTTCCCTTCAAAGCGTCTCATGTTCAAAATAATCCTCCATTACCGGTAAATGGTCTAATTGGCAGTCATGCACATCATGACCCTCGTTTTTTTTCATTTATACATACAAATTGCAATATAGAATACAAAAGTAGAAAGGAGCCAGTACTCATACATGCAGTATCAATCAGTCTCAGTGTGTTATTTTGATTTTCAGAAGGCTTGGTGGCACAAGAGGACATTTAAGAGATCATTGAGGTAAGGAAGGTTCATACAAAATTACACTTTAAGAACTGTAGTAAATTCAATGACAATCCCAGAAATAGCTTTTCAGATTTTTCACTGTGAACTGGAAATTTTAATATGCAGGATTGTGGCGGTACAGTGGGTAACGCTGTTGCCTCACAGCAAGCGGGTTCCCTGTCCAGTCCCTTTGTGTGTAGAGTTTGTATGTTCTCCTCGTGTCTGTGTAGGCTCTCCAGCTTCCTCCCATCACCAACAACATGCAACTTAGGAGGATTGGTCACAAGAATAGGAGTATGTTTGTAGAATATGTCTGTAGGAGTGAGTGTGTGTGTGTGTGTGTGTGTGTGTGTGTGTGTGTGTGTGTGTGTGTGTGTGTGTATGTGTGTGTGTGTATGAGTGGTTTTCTGTGTATGTGTGGCCCTGCAATATGCTGGCGATGCATCCAGGGTGTACCCCGCCTCCTGCCCGTAGCCAGCTAAGTTAGGGTCCTGTGTAATCCGCTTATCCACAAGCAGCTGAAGACAATAACAATCGAATACAATTACAATCATTTTGTATTCAAGAAGATGCAGGAAGTAATGAAATTGTCTGTCGCAAGAATGGTTGATTGTCTTTTGTGTGGCCCTGCAATGAGCTAGCATCTCATCTAGGGTGTACCCCATATCTGGCCTCTAGGCCAGCTCAGATAGTCTCCTGTTGACCTGTACCCGCATTGTGGATAAGCGGCTGAAGATGAGACAACTGCAAGGTAAGATTTATTATCTCAGGACTATTAATGATTTATTTAACCACCATACAGGACCAAGTTCTTAGTGTCAACTTTTGCATGCTTTCATACTGTAAAAGAAATCACTGGAGGCAGTGTTGGTGGTAGGAATATATGTTAAATTACAAGTGTTGCAATTCATATTCAGGCAAAATAATATATCTGCAGTCTTTTATTAGGTTCCACACTGACAGTATTTCACACACATCCTATCTACATGAGCCTGAGGGAGAAAATATTCTTTCATCTGTCGATATGTCAGACTGTTACCCTCTGCAGGCCAGCAGTACTTCTATCTATGGCTGTTAAATATGAGATGAGCAGCAAGCTGTCTCTGCACTCATTTTCAAAAAGAAGCACATTTACACAAAGAGATGGGATGGGACAAACTTAACTGATAATCGCCATATATCTTTGCTACCAAAAATATTTAAATAAATCTCTTACATGTTTTTTACATTTACTCTACAAGAGAAAGTCAAATAAATGTGCTTTACAAACATTTGTGTGTGATCATGCAGTTTTACACAAGATGAAAAAGCTGAGTAGAAACAAAAGGTTAAATGCTTCTCTCTCCCTGAAGGAAATGTGTTCATTCCTATATCATACCCACCATCCCCCGAAATGCTGGTTGTTATGGTTACCATCTCTAAACTGGACACACAGCCACAAACTCATCGCGCACAAGAACACGTCATTGTCACCATGGCCACACACAGTATGTGCGTGCATTCACCAGTTTTGTTTTGGTCTTGGAGTCCATGTGGTCCTGCAACACATTCCCCTTGAGATGACAATAAGAGATTCTGTTGTGCAGAAGAACCAGATAAATACCAAAACAATAAGGGATGGTACCAGTACTGCAAGAGAAGGCATACAATCATCCACTGATACGTGGCTCCAAACAGGCAACCGCTGAAAATTAATGAGTCAAACTTAACAACTTGATCGATGATCTAACGTTATTTTACACATTTCAGATTAGAGCTACACGAGTGGCACTAGGGTGGCTCACTACTGTACATCTGCCATCAAAGCATAGAGTAGGAGTGTATATTAGGATGCTTTTAATTCAAGTTTGGATAAGCATGATTACAGTACAATATGGTGTGCAACTAGACCATAACCAGTGCTAATACTCGGATACAGAAAACCCTGGGCGCATAGATGGACATGCCTCCATCTACACAAAACCATTCTGTCTCTACTTTGGTGGTTTAGTTGTGCCCCATGAGGACAAAAATCGGTTGTAAACAATGAAATTAAAAAAAAAAATTAATCTTCAATCACAGCATTGGCTTTACATAAATAAACTCATTCTACTTCTGAGATGTAGTCTCCTCAGGGTTCCTGATGACAGTGAAACTGACATAATCTCATTATGTCAAATAGTTATATGTGTATAAGTGCACTCATGATCTTATTTGCATCATCAGACTACGACTTGCAAAACATCTCTTGAAAAATTTCCAAAACCCACAACAGGAAGAAGATGCATTTAGATGCCAAGTCATTGATGGATCCCATACCAGAACAGCTGAAAGGCCAACATTTTACCTGCATTTCTGACAACTACTAATGACACAAGCAAGTCACCAAAGTTTCGTAACCATCACAGCCTACTACTAGGAATTATTTCCTATAAACAAAGCATTACACTTACTGGAAAATCCCATTGAACTTCCTCACTGACTTACCCCTACTCTCCCTCCAACAGGACAGTCAGATGTCCACTGTGGAAAATTACTGCAAACCGTCATGTGACAAAGCATTCAATGCTTAGAGTCCATTATTTAAACACACACACACATACCCCCCCCACCCCCCCACACACACACATAGTCTAAAAATGACTTATCTAGCATTAAAGGTGACTTTTGCCACCTCCCCTAAGTTCTACTGAAGGCCCGCAGTTAAGGAACTAATAATGCAAAAAAGAAGCCTTTTAGAAAACGCCTCTTACTGTTGGCGAATCAAGCACTGTTTGACCATACCATAACATAATATTATTAGTACTGTATGATAATACCACAGCACAAGAGTAGACGTAACTTACAAGTCAAATCGGAGGTTCTGTCGTTCTTCAAAGAAGTAGTCCAAAATGAATTTCCGCACAAAATCTGGGTTAAGTGTGTTGTCAATCACCTCAGTTCTGCCAAACTAGACATTGAGAGAAATGAAAGACAATAAATAAAACAAATCGAAGACAAGATACAAATACTGTCTGAACTGCAACAAATTAACTCAACAAATTTCTGCTTTGGGAAATGCTGAACCAGAAAACTTGACCCGACTCCTCCTTATTTATGAAGATATTCACGATGATGTGAAAAATTCTTGTCAGTCTGATATATTTACTGGTCACCAGAGCTCAAAAATCTTACTCTAATTATAGATTTTACAGTATTTTGAAAAGGTGCAATGACTGTCGAGAGTAAGTAATTACCAGGTTTTTTCTTGAGCAGCTCCATCTGCCCACAGCTTTAGACTAATCAATGCAAAGCAGCTGAAGTATCAAGTCAATGGGGGTCAAGCAAGCCCCCTGTTTGGCATTTAACTTAGCTTATTAATAATGCATGCAGATGATGGGCTACTAAGAATTGCAGGTGAATGACTGCAACTGATTGGGGCTTTGATTGGGGATTTGCCCCTTCATTTACATTTATGAATATTTATTACAGTGTAACACAAGAGATTGCAGTGGAGTCCAGTGTGAGTGCGCGCATGCTGAGTTGTAAGTGCTGGTTTTGACTACTGGAGTAAAATAAGTTTATTTTTTATTATTCTATTAGGTATTGCGGTAATGAACAATTGATCAAATTAACCAAACTTTACATTACACACTTTTTGTTATCACATGAATTTTATCTTAATTGTCAAAATTCATCAAGCTAACATCAAAATTAAAAGCGTTAAATATCATTATATCTATTTTGAGCATCATAGGCTTATGATTTTAGAAGAAGCACTCAAAGATCCAGAGAACACAAGAAGTGAGAGTGACTAAAGACTTCATGTCCTGTCAAGGTAGAAGACAATGCTCTAGAAAACCCAGGCTATCAGTTTACCTTCAAAATTTACAAACATAATACAGCAGTCATGGAGCATACATAGCCAATCTTTCTTTTAAATAGTGTATTTGACTTCCAGGAAGTAGTCCATACCGGAACTAATGCCATCATCACTGTCAAAATCATCAAACTACTTCATTTTCTTGGATTGCCATTCTCCCCAGGTGTCTGGTCCTTATTAACCTCCTCGTGTGATAAGACTGAGGTGAGTGGATGACCTCATGAAAGCCATAATTGTTAATTTTATCAGATAGGGCTGACTTTTTCATTACAAAAAATAGTTATACTACTAAAGTTAATAAGTTTATACTGCTTAATCAGTCTGAGAGTGGACCTGGCATGCCCAGAAGCTTCCACTCTGAATCTCTTCATCCATCTCTACTTGATTCCCTCCAAATTGAGACGAAGTATTATTTATAAGAGACACTCACCTCTCTCCACTCTTTGTTGCCCATGGCTTGTGTGTAGAGAACACAAACTGTGAAGAACAAAAGAGACATTAAAGATCAATAAATGCTATAACCCATTCTAATACCATTTATAATTACTGTACTATGCTTTTATTTTTAGATTTTGTTCACAAATTTCACAAACGGTTTACATCCCTTCCATCACATAGTGAAAGATGCGACTCAAGGCTATTATCCAATTTCCTGAAACAAGACAGTTTACTAAAAGGCAAATTACTGAGGTCACTCTTCACACACGTGTTTTTCTGGGAGCCTTAAAACGAAATAAAATAAGAGAAAGTAAGAATACAATTTGTATGTGCACACGCACACGCCTTATTTTTTATTTAGATCACTACCTTTTAAGGGTTTTTATACCTGTAAGTAACAGCTCCAAGTACTTGTAAATTTCCTTTTTTTACTGTCCCTCTAGAGCCCTGTCAGGCAGCTTCACATCAGGATGCCGAAAACACTGTGCTCAGCATAATCAAGTGCTACTCAGCACAAGAGCACGCCAAAAGTACGGGTAAAGCTTCAACTCCTTCCACCTCCTCCACCTCCTCCTCATCATCATCATGCTAATCACTGTCATCCTCATCATAAGCTTGATCATCACGAACATCATCATCCGCATCATCAGTTAATCTCTGCTATGGTAAATGTGCTGACATGCTAAGTTTTGCAAAGACAGTGTCTGAACGTGTAGTGGTGTGTTACAGATCACCTGAAATCATTCTAATTCCAACTTGAAACACAAAGGTCAAGACAGACTAGACAGGTGAGACCTCCTCTAGGTGTGACAACCATTATCACCTCTGAGTGAGGTTTACTGGATGCTTTCAGATGTCTTCATAGGAATATCTGTGCTTAGCTTGCAGATTGTCCCAGACAAGATGCTAGAGTCTTCAGTGGAAGTCCTTGAATGCATCACAGTCACCTCTGGTCATGTCTAGTAGCTGAGCATTTGGAGCATCTGGGGGTTTTAATGTCCTTTCATTTGCAGACACCAAAAGAACACAAACAGAGAAGGAGGTTTCTACCAAAGGCACAGGAAACAGAAAATTGCCTCTTGGTCTGCCTGTCACACAAACACACACACACACGCATGCACGCACGCACACGCACACGCACACACACGCACGCACGCACACACACACACACACACACACACACACACACACACACACACACACACACACACACACACACACACACACACACACACACACAGAGACAAACTAGAAAGGTAGGGAACCATTAAGCATCCCTATAGTGGTTGAATACTTATACAATGCCTGCATTTAAGGTCATAAACTTTCCAAAAGTTTCTTAAAGTTTTCACATTTGCAGTTCCAGCTAGATTCGAGGTGAAAAAGTCTCATTTACAGTATCATTGTGAATATTTGCGATTGCAGTTGTGAAGAGAAGAGAATCGCCAACCTTCTGTGAATCTATAGGGAAAAGCTTCTTAGCTCGCCGTGTGCATTAGTCAGACCTGCCCCCAGACAAGCTCACACTTTTAGAGAAAATAAAACACTTACACCCATGAGGAGTGACTCAGCTACATACCACAAAAGAAAAGAACTTTCTTCCATCCCTAATTGATTTCTCACACCTTTGCACTCGATTTCTTCACCTTATATTCTAAATGTTACCTCCACCAACAGAGTTGTTTGTTTTCTTTGTTTGTCTGTCTGAAAGACATTTCAGAAAGTTACAATTCATGATTTCTGAAACTTGGCGAGCGACAAGCCTATGGCCAAGGACAGGTTTATTAGAGCTTGAGGGAGACTCAAGCTGTAGTTAAAAATCAAGAAAAATCAGGCCTATTCAGTCAACTAATATTATAGAAAATGAATAATTTAGCGAGGATCTGTAACCAGGAGCCCCAAACAGACAATACAAAAAATGGTAACGAGGACAGTTGACCCAGTTCCCCAGTTTGCTATTTCTACTTTCATAATTCATATTAATTATTCAAAAAACAATTGCATTGGTGGAGGTATGCACACTCTGAAACCTTTCTAGTTGGGCACTGACCTTTTATTGTGCCTTAGTTTCCCTCACTCTTCCATTTTTTCCTCACGTTGTCTCAATCTCTCTAGTTATTACTTATTTAATATTTTTATTTTCCACTAATGTTGGACAAATAGAGGGGTGGTAAACCTTACTTGGGTCTGATTTGGAGAAGGTGTCCATGTCCAACAGGTTTCTGTGGAGACACAAAAGGCAAAGTAGTTAGAAATACAATTCTCTCGATAAGAGAAAAAAAAAACCAAGTCTCACGCATTTGACGCTATTACTATTAAGAAACTATTCATGTACAGTATTAATTCTGTTGGCCATGAATCTGCCCACTACAAGAACACTGTCTCAACAGGCTTCTTTTTAGGTTAATGATAAGCCATATGAGCCTAAACTTAAAAAGACATGAAACAGTTAACTTTCTGTAATGATGAAGATGAAAATGATGAAGTTGGTCTACTTAGGCTTCAGGACCCTTAATAAGGTTAGATTACGCAAACATGGCAAGACGATTAAGCTTCATGCTCATCAAATATCAAACAAATTGAACAGTTTGTTCTGATGTGAGACGTCATGTGGCCTTTTCTGCTTCCCTGTCAACACATCATTTACAGCCTTTCATCCATCTCTTACCCACATCTCTTTGAACTTCTGAACAGGGACACAATGTATTTATGTTCATGGAGATCCTCATCAACATCGAAACTGAAGACCATTCAGGTCAGGATGAAAGTTAGAGCCAGCAATGTAGACTATAGACAAAACTCTGTCACAACCTGCCTGTTATTTCATTTTTATTTAACTATTGACAGTGTTGTCCCCCTGAGCCAAACGACGTATTGGGTCTCCTGGGGAATTGGTGCTCAGATATAAGTAGGAAACAATGTTGGATGAGGTTTCTACCCGAAAGTATGAACAGTTTTTTGACAGCTGAACACTGAACTCTTAATGTTTTGCCATTTGATGTCACTCTGTTATTCAGGTTAACTGAAAAAAATTAATTAGAATAAAAAAGGATAATGAAACATAAAGTGTCGTGTCAGACTTTTGATTACAAAGAACTGCATCAGCACATCACTCATGTAAGTGTGGTGGAATACCTCAGTGGAATAAATCTTGGCATAGCCTGTACACCCCCAAGGATTAAAGTAATTCAGCAGAGGTAGAGAAAAGTTACATTATGTACTGTATTTTATTGCATTATGTGCTGTTTTTTTTTAGGCCTGTAACTGTTTATGGTAAGTTGTGGGCTATTCCCACAATTTACCAACACCCCACCACACCCCACTCCACCCCCAAAATCACACCCTGCTTACACTGAGTCCAAATCAGTGAGTATGCATTCACTGGCCATCTTTCCCTCCTCCTCTTCCTCCTCTGTCAACTTTCAGCAAACAGTCAGCAGCACCTTGGTGCATTTGTGAGACAATTAAATCACATTTTTCTTATCTTCAACATTCACACAGCAAACAAGTTGTGTTTCACCATATTTCTATAAACTGTGTCCTGAAATACATTTTCAGGGATGAATGTCTGCAAATTGTTCACACTAGTAGCCAGTTCATTTCAGGGAAGCCGATGATAGGAATATAAAAATAAGCCTTTCATAATGAAGGACACATTCTTGACGAGGATCGACTTGCTTTTTAACATAATTGTTCTCTATAAAAAACCAAGTGACCTATTTTGACCTGCCCCTCAAAGAACCAGAATTGACAACTGTACAGCAATAACTCAAGTGAGAAAAAAAAAAATGGTTAGCATACATAACATTATTTTTCTCACATGGTCAAGGATCATCATTTGGTTCATCAGCTTAAGTATTGATCAATCATCTCTCTCTGCAAACCTCTGGGTTTCATCTCATTTAACATTAAAACAAAATTGAGAAAAATTAGGGTTCCTCAAGAGGAGGAAATTGGAAGACTATTAAAAATTAAAGGAAACGTTGTCAGTAATTCTGATTTCTCAATAATTACATGAATATAATGGTGATGACTTTGGCACCAAATGGTTTAGAGAGACGTTAATTCCTTAATTTCTCTACTCTTAATATGTAAGGGTAGAGGACTTACACTACACTCTCTATTCCATATCTTTTTACTGGTATAATGAATTTTGATGTTTCTGGGTGTAGAAAAGAAGTTGAAATTTGTGCCCGTTAAACTTTCATTTGTGGATTTCGGGTTAGGTTAAACGATTCAGGTGAGTTACATGGGTTAGTATCTGCCACAATTCTTAAGATACATGAGATTTACAGCAAGCCAATCATTACTCTTAAGTGGTTCGGCTGTGAGAATTCCCATGATGCCAAAAATCCTTTTAGCCTATCTCTTGTCAAAATGGAACGAGAAGAGGTGAATGGAATTAGGGCACCACTTTCAACATCTAACACCACTATGAATAAACCTGGACATCAAAGGATCAATTTTCATTCATTTTCTGGATTTCCACTTCAGAGAATGATGTGAGTGAGTCATGGCTCTCTTTCCCTTTTTTATCCATCACTGTTTTCATCCAGCAGCAGGCAGAGGAAAGCTAAAAGCTGCAATCCGAGTCAGAGAGAGGTCTGTATATATGTGATGTTGGTAATTTTAGCGGCTAGTTTCCTAAATCCATCATTTTATGATGGTAGTGATTGATACATCTTTTGGTTTTAGGCATTTTGGTCAAATAAAAGACAATCTATAAAGGAGTTCTTGTTGGAAAACAAATATAGCTTATTGGCCATTAGGACAACTACAGTAGTTGAAACCAAAGCAACAGATGAATTCATCTTTAAAAATAACGATTTCTCCAAAATATTTTCCAGAGGCTTTCAACTCTGACATGATCTCTTGCTTTCTCTTCCTCACCAAGTCCCACCATTAGGGGTTCTATAGGATCTCTCTCTACCTGCTGGATGCAAGGATGCAGATATTTACAGTAATCAATATCTAACACTACTCAATGCAACTCTCTCTCCCCCCTCCCTGTCTTTCTCTCTATCTTTCCACAGGCACTCATTCACCTATGCAGCTTTTATGACTAATAGCGATAAAGAAAAGAAGAACAGAGACAATGTTTGGTGAAAAGTCGAGGATTACGACACGTGAGACATATTCATGTTTCACTACCTACGGTTCACTCTAAATGACTAAAGTCATAGGCAGATTTAGGTACCTGAAAGCATGTTAAATGCATTGCCCATGTTCATTAGGGAAGCATGGTAATGTAGCCACAGAAGATTAGGGAAGCATAGCATTGGACATTGAACAAAAGCACTGGTCTCTACAAAGAAGCATCAAGAACTGATTGTAATTAGATCCCGCGAAGCAGTGTCATACTGTAATTGTCAGTTTTTGTGTGTTCGTCCGTTCGTCCGTCCACCAAATATCTTCACAACCGTTGCAGACAGAAAGATGAAAGAGAAAGCACATTACTCAGGCGGCAAAGGGCATGAAAATAAGATGATGACCTTGACCTTGAGAAAACTGGGTCAAGGTCAAATTTCAACTTTTGTACACTTTTTTTGCACATATCTCAGGAACTGGATAAGATAGAAAGACAAAACAAAAAACAACACTTTCAGGAAGCCAGGGGCACAAAAATGTGATGATGACCTTTGGAAAACTAGGTCAATGTTACACTTGATAGTACAATATAGAATTCATTGCTGCGACCATCATGAAAGTAGGTCAGGGTAAATTTTTAATTCAGGGGTGTTGCGGGATGTTGCAATCTCTGCCTGTCTTGTTTGGACTTGGTTCCAAAGCTCTGATTCCATTAGAATTAATTAAATATTTTTGATTCTACCTTTTTCCCCCTTTTTAAATATAATTTTTTATATTTCTCTTTTTTTAACCTAGATCTTTATAGAGCCTGAATCAAAAACCACTAAGAGCAGAACCAAAAAGCAGAATCTGAATTAGAACCAATGCCCAACCCACCAGATCTTCTGGTTCATTGTCCATGTATAGAGAAGATCCACTGCAGGTCTTCTCTATATATGGGCTTTTTAAATGTTTTTATCACTTAACATTTTTGTTTCTCAGTTCTTCAGTGATGCTCAAAACTTCTGACGTGATGACTGATCTTGCCCACAGATGCCCACAATCTATCTTTCAGGCAAGCTGAACTGGGGCTGTTGCATTTAATGGCCTCTTACAGTACAAAAACACCAACAAATAGCCTACTATGTTAATTGCACATCATGTAGCTCTTCCTTAGGTGACTGAACAGCGTGATGGTAAAAAAGGAATCTTTTTTCCCCATATATGAAAAAATAAGATAAAATTTACACAATAAGACTTTTGACAGAGCTTATTTCCTATCTGTTAAAACCGTTCACGTTGCTGTCACACACCGGGTCTCCTCCCAGCGGGCAGCCAGCATCGGTTCAGTTTACCATCCTGGTCATGTCTGTGATGGCTGTCAATCACAGTGACAAGAAGTGAAATATGACACCGAGTGGACGGAAACGCACACATGAGCTCGAGACACACCTCTGTGCATTTGCTCGATGGGGACCTGATAACAGCAGAGTGGGGATAGTAACCATGGCAACTGCTGGCAGTCATTTGGGGCCACTTGACTGACAGTTGTGCTTGCTTTTCCATCTGACTTGACAAGCAAGGGTTGCCATCGGTGCTGTGGTATTTGTGACACTCACCTTTCCACTACTTTCCTGAGTTTCTCCTTCCTAGCCACGCTACCTTTCCCTTCTGTCTGTTCTCCAATCCCATTTTCTTTTAATTTCCTCTTTCCCTCCTCTCCTCTTCATTCAACTCACTCTTTCCATTTCCCTCCATTACTCTTATTTTTAAATCAATAAATACATCCTATACTCCATCACAAATGTACGACAAAAATCAAAGACAAAACAATTACTTTACAGAGAGAAAGATGTCAGGTGACAGAGTTGTTGAGGAGGAGAAGCTCTGTATGGTTGTTTTCTAATCTACGTATTTTCACATATGAACTCCGTTGGCCTTTTATTTATGGAGCACACAGCACAACATCATCTGTGTCCAAGGTACTAGCTCTATTACCCCACGAGGTTTAGGCGAGGGGTAGGTTACCGAAAAACTCATTTAAAGTCTTAATTTTGCTTCTTACATTTGAGTGTGTCTGTGATGTCACCCAAAAGGGGAAAGAAATATACAGTACACTACAGGCAAGCAGAGAAGAGCAGAAAGCTGCTGCGCTGTATGTAGCATCATCGTTCAGTCACTTGCTGTGAATTGCCTGATAATTCTCTCTGCACACATGGCTCCATGTTGGGAAGCCTTAAACCAGTTGATTCATTTGTTTTCTAACATAAAGACAATCCTGTCATTGTCCGAAAAATTTCAGGGAGGAAATTTCAGGAAGGCAGCGCATCTGTGAGAAGGGCTTTCTCCTCAGCTGCATCACAGGCGGTATGGACTCTATGTGGAGTCCAGGTTTAGCAACAAGTAGAGAGAAGAAATAAATGGTGCTTTTTTGTATTGTTGCAATGGCCTCTGCTGCTGCAGCAGATAACATTTATTACTGTTGCTAAGCTCTCATTTAATGAGTGAAGACGAAATGCTTTCACATCTACTGTCGACATCCAAATTATTACCTGTCATCATTTCAGGGTTTTTCCTCAATAGCTCTCACACTGTCAATAACTTCAAATTCAAAGGGCGTATAATGACACTTTTTTTTGTGTGAATATATTTTGGATGTACTCTGTATTGTTTGGTCTGGAGGTGTTCCTTCAGTAAGATTATTTATGTGCTTTTTGTTCGTTTTCATTCGTTCTTATTAATTTCTGTTTGGTTATTGCACACATTCATTTACATACATTACATTTAACAGTTATGCTGACATGTAATTTTGAGATATTTGACTCATTTCTCAATACTACTGTCCACAACAACTCAAGAAAAAAATCTACAAGTGAAGTGGGATAATTGTTGGTGTTACAGACTCTACTGGATCATTTTATCTCCACAGTGAATACCAACAATTTTTAACTTATTAGTCCTAATTTACTGACAAATATGACATTTACATCATGAGACTTTATCATTTAAATCAGGCCATCATTAATGTTTATGTTCTACCATGCTGCATCTACACATGCCATGTGTTGATGCATATTTCCCTTTGGTGTAGTTTGGTATATTTTGAGCCATCAGATGATTTTTAAATGTTTTCCATCCAACCACATATTTTTTCAAACACAGATATGAATGGTTCTGGGTCTGGCATTTCTCAAGCATTCAGCTGCTCCACCTCCAACTGTTTCCTGTCCTGAGGTTTCTGCACTGATATGTTCTGTGCTCTGTTTATCGTATTTCTTCTGCTTCACCCTTGCTCCTTCTATTTTACTCCACCAAAGATTTTCATACAACTTCAATGATTCTCTGCTCATTTCATCACATTATTCTGCTATACCTCCAAGTCCTCTCATTTGTTCTCCTGCCTCCTCTTATTTCCTTTTCTCAAGGGGAAAGGGGTTTTCTCAGTGAGAGCCAAGAGCACTCAGTCTTGTTCTGCCTTCTGTATGACATCTGTCTCACCTCCCTCTCCCTCTCTTTTTATCCCTGTGTGTCTTCTCTCTCACTCAGTGTGACCGTGACCCGAATTAGCTTTGTGGAGACTACACCACCTCACTGAACTAGATATGGTTACACACATGCAGATACAGGCGGAGAGCAACCAGTGTATGGTTGAATGATTTTCTGGTCCAGCTCACCCGGATGCCCACCATCACATCTCACAATCACACACAGACAAGAGAATGCAAGCCCATCCATGCTTCATGATAAGTGTAGGTTCACTAATGCAGATCAACCAAAGCGGGATAAATACACTCGATCAGCTAGATAAAGAACCCACACACAGAAACACCGGCAAATACAATGTTGGGTGGAAAGCAGAGAGGCTATTTTTGATGTGGTGACTAATTTGAAATTAGAGTCTATGTGTGACTGTAAACACCAGAAAAAGAAAGAAGAAAGAACCACACTCTGAGAAAGATGCTGTTCACTCTCACAACTCTTTATAGAATTTAATGGAATAGTTCAGTGCATGAATGTCTGGTTCTTATTCAGAAGCAGGTCTACAAATAAATAGTTATAATTTCTTTACAATTATCGTGTTGCTGTTGGTACTGGAATTAGTGAGTCTTTTTGTGTTTGAAAATGTTGGACTGTTTTTGTTCACAAATCATTACATTGCTGAAGATGGTATTGCAACTTTAAACCTGCACAGTGTGAATTTGATTTCAGTAAAGGGATTAATAATATACAGGCAGCACAAGGGGAATCCAGCTATCTCTCTTAATTTCCTCTAACTTACAGTCCATTTAAGACTTCCTCTTTTCTCTTCTATTCAGGTACTAGTTAGGAGTGATCAACGATCTACACTTGTTTTTAAATTCCTCCCAAAGGTTAATAATTTCTCAGGAGACAAAGAAAAGGCAGTTCTGTAAAACTCATTTTGTCCTCTCTCAGGTACAGACCCGTCAATCCATGACGCCACAACAAGAAGACAGAAGCTACATGTTGCACAGAGCAGAGATGATGCTGACGGGGTCGGGCAGTACAAGCAAACCTTTCGCCTTACTCTCATTAAATGTTAATGCTAAAATACTGTTTAATGGAGCTTTAAGTGCTTGTTATGCATGTCTAACACACCTCATACATTATGCAAAGCCTGTAAGGATCAGATCATAGATTACTACAGGTTGAGTGATGGTTTCAGAAAGGAAAGCACTGTGATGATTTCCTCACTTAGTTGTTAAGACAATATTTGTGAAGTATAGAAAAATATTTCATTGAATTTGCGTTTTTGCATGTTGACATTTTTCATATTTTGGGCTCCAGTCTTTTTTTTGTCACTGAATTGTAAACATTTACAAATAATGTTCCAGTTCCTCTTTGCTCTACCTTCTCAGTATCACATGTACCACTGCATTGAGTGTGCCCTTAGCAACAGACCGGGAATGTTTTTGGAAACATGTAGCATGAGAGGAGAAAACTGGGCATGCTCACACGTTCTCAACAGATCACTGAGCACGGTGCTACAGGTACCTGCATCGTTTGTTTTACTCTTATTTCTTTTTCACTGATGTTTTCTTCATCACGCCTTTCCTGATTTACCGATCCATCCAATCTGCTAGTGATGAAGCATGTTTGGGCGATCCTCTCTCACACACACTAAAGAAGGCCTCAGCAGCTTGGATTCTTCCTCTGCTCCTCCAAGAGAGCTGCCCTAATTCTTCTTGACAAGGGCTGGGAGAGCCAAGAGAACATCTCAGCGCGTGCACACTGACATACACACACACACACACACACACACACACACTGAAATATATACACACATGACCCTCTATTCACACAAAGCCATGCAGCGAATTACACATCCACCATGGTAAACACACGTCAACACGTGCTGTGCTCATGGCATTTTACCTTTATTAACTCCATCACTGCTTACAGTGCAGTAAAGTCCAGCTCATCTATAGGTTCATCAACATGTTACAGGTCTTTGTGGGACTCTAGTTGTTCATTACAAACAAAAGTCTAAGCTAAACTGTTTACAGAACAGAGAATAAGGAGAAATATGTTTGTATTCCCTGTAATCTTAAACTTCCAGGTCAGTGTCAATAGATAGTAGATAGAACTTTTTATTTTAACCATTATTTTACCAGGTAAGATCAGAGCAACTTCTTATTTACAATGATGATCTGGCAACACTTATCAAACATCCGAAGCAGATTGGCAGACAGTGAGTGTGTAACAAATTGTGCTGTTTTGTTTTGAAGAGAAAAAGGAAGGGAGGAATTTGTGCAATGTTTTGAACAGGATGCCAAGTGTGTGTTTGTGAATGTCAGAGAAATAAAGGGACGAAGCGTCTGCTCCAGGCCAACGGGCTTCGACATG
>CM023627.1:10032050-10299550 GCA_013358685.1 Antennarius maculatus
AGGGCAACAATGGGGTTTAAAGAATACTTAGACTAAAAACATGCAAATGCAGCATTAAATGATAAATATTCAGGACGTCCCCTCTGCAGAGTTTTCTAAGTCAGAAGATATAAACAATATGTTCTGACTCCACCCAATCCGTTCACCCAGTGACAGGGAACAATAGGTAACCTGGAAAAATCCTAATCAGATGCCCATGTTTTTTTAATATCTACATTTCACCAGCTTAGATTTTTTTGTTGTCTCTTCTTGGCTGTGGACCAGTGTCCAAGTGTCCTCCTCGTATGTTTCCCCATGTTGATTCAAAAAAATTATTTGTGTATAAGAAATCCTGTCATTCATTTTTTGTTATTTGAGCTCTTTCATACGTCTTAATCGACAAAGACCTGAACTTTGTTTCCAAGTCAATATGGAGAATAAACTGCATAAGTCGATTGAAATATCAATACGACTTTTAAGGCATTGTTTCAACAATTTAAATGCACTCTGCAATATTCTCTATCATTTCAGACGTTTCTGCATGAAGGGATGCAGTTCTGGAAGAAACAGAGGAAATTAGTGGTAAAATATTTCTATTTAAATGTTTGTCATCAAAGATCCTTTCTCAACTGTGGCTATTTGGAAATGGCACAAAAAAACGGAACATGGAACAACTCATAAATAAGTCATGAAAGTTGAACGAGCAATGGTGCATTTGTATTAAACAAATCTTTATACGTACAAACTAAAATATAAACACTGCATGATCTGACAGGATGTAAATAGATGTATACTCTTAATGCATTGGATGGGTTGGTGATAAAGAGCTGAACAGTTTGTTGAGGTAAAAATCAGTAAAGCCAGAAAATGATATAACTGTAGATTTAAGTACCGGTAGTACAATTTTCCTCCATCTTTTAAGTATTTTTCCTACATTTTACATTCACTAATAAATGGTGACGCCAGCCAGCTTTAAACCCAATGAGTTTGTCCCAGTGACGTGTGTATAAATAAGGCATATCAATTCGATTACTCAGGAGAAACGCAGCTGGGAGCGTAAAATCATATGCAAATGTTAAGCCAACCTAAAGGGTCTTTACATGTGCTTGTGGTCACATTATGTTCAACATTAATATAACAGCAGCTGAAGGGCAACAGCAGTGCTTTTAAAATGAAGAGAGGAACAAGATGTCAACCGACCCAGTGGGAGTCGTTCTTCAGGTACAACCATCAATATGTACCTGCCAACACGTAGTGAGAACCATGCCACCAAATGAGCTCATTAGAAATTAGACAAAGGCCAGGGTTTCCACCTGGAAAAAGAACACGAGCAACCTCTTGAACACCATGACAAGCATGTGATTACCATGACTGCTGATCTACCATGTAAGCTACTGAGGAGGCCATGCCAGAAAAATACACACAGGACTCCAGAGATTGCTGAGGATGAGCTCTTATGATACTAGACCACTGCAGACTATAAACTGTGCCCTGAAGTATTTCAGGGACTAAGAACAAACAGAACAACAACGACTTGTTGTCTCAAAGAGATCAGCTTCTGATTGGTGCATGTCAAGGGTAAACTACTCACTTCTGGCATGGCTATACCAAAAACTGTAGGAATACTTGTAGCTTGATGTCCATGTAATGACATGATTTTTTTGAGTGGATCGATTAAAACTACAGCATTTGCATGTGTCAGTCTTCAGATTTACACAAATATGACCTCATTTTCAAATTTGGAATTTTATCAACAAGCCCTTACTGATCAGTCAGGAACTATTTGCATTTAATTTTATATATACTGTATATACATATATGATAATTAAGACATTGACTTTTTGGCTATTAATTTGTTTAGAATAATAACATGATACTGTACATGGGATATATCAGATGCAAGACTATCATACTTACCTTTACGATGGAAGAACACACATGTAAGAGCAAGCTAGCCCTAACAACCTTGTGGTAACCATGGATTCTTTTACAATGCCCTTTTTTACAATGCCTTCTTTGATAATCCTTCCCACCCTCCGGCAGTGGAGAAAAAGTAAACAGAAGACGCAGTTGTCAGTGTCAACATTAGGGATGATTGCTGACGGTGCTGGGATACATGTTAAGAGAGACTAAAAAGAAAACGAGTCAAAAACAGAAATGGAAAGTTATGTCAAGCAGTCTAGAAGTAGAAGTTATGAGGTGTGATGGAAAAATTTCAATTACTGTCTCCACAGAAGAATAGTGTCTTTCACGTTTGTGTCTCATTCATTAACCCACTTCATTCATGTTTTCATCTTACTTATTAATCTCCAAGGCCGGAGCCCATGAGATGCTTTCTCCTGTGCCTTTCCCACCGTATGTATCTGATATACTGTTTCTTGAATAGGGAGCACTTTGTTTTTCATATCTTTCTCCTGTATAGAAATGATCACTCACTAAATTATGATTCGGTGAGACATACAACCCATCTCTCACCCACTTTCTGCTGCAGAAAAGTAAGATAAGATCTTCAAGGACAGTTCCTTGTGGTTGCAGCTTTATTCTGGGTCTCTTTTCTAAAGTCGGGTTTGTTTTTGTTGTTGTTTACTTCTTTGCTGTCAAAGGCCTAACTAAAAGTTTAAATACAAAATAAATGCAAACATACAGCAAATTTCTCAGGCATTGAGCGACAGCTATAAAGAGAATATTTGTTCGCCTCCAAAAATGAAGAATCCCCACTCATGTGAAATTCTGCTGGTTTCAGTTACTTTCTGTTTAACACTGAATAATTTTTATGATTATTACCCATAAAGGTAACACAGAAACAATAAAAAATGTAAGTCTTAATCTGAAACAATTAGGACTTGAAAAAAAACTCAGACGGGCAAGGGTCCAAGCAGAGGAGCAGACCAAGGCAAACAATGTCAGGAAAGAAGAGGAAACACTCCAAAGTCCAAGAAAGAGGAAAGGTCAGAGAAACAATGAAAAAAAAAAACCCAGAAAAACAAATAAAAGTTTGAACAGTTAGACAAAATGTTCAAACATGAACGTTGAGGGGGAAGTAAAGTAAATATTGATAAAATACTACAGATTCATTGCTGGCTATAAAGAACAAAACTTCCTCTGCTGCACACACAAAAATTCAAAGATGCACATAAACACACTCTGAAAACAGTCAAAACAACATATCCTGTTCAAAAACATTACAATCTTTGAATGTTTTTCTCCATCCAATCAATGTACAAAAGAAACCTCCAAATTTGTTGAAAATTTTAAACTTTTTAAACAATTCAAAAGAATAATCCAGTGCACTAGAATTTTAAATTTGGCATTTGATGTTAATCCTAACCTTTGAATATTTTTAACATCTAGTTCAGGCACATTTTTGTCTGTAGAAAAACAGAAAGACACCCAGATACAGACACATAATACAAATAAAAGAGAGGACTAAACTGCTTCACCTGATAAAGACTTACACACACTACACACACGCATCAGCCAACATCTGTTTCTCAACAGTTTGCAGTGTTTCAGTGGACACTGTTTTTTTTTTTTTTTTTTTTTTTGTGTGTGTGTGTGTGTGTGTGTGTGTGCGCACATGTGTGTGTTTCAGTGTGAAATAAACATGTGACAGTTTGTGTGCTCACCTGATCGATGACTAAAATAGAATATTTGAGCTTAAGGCCATTCACAGCCCCGTCCCCTGGTGCCAGTTAAGTGCATCAGAGAGTAATTTATTCTTCTGTGACCATGAGTGTGGGATAGGAATGGTTTGTGTGTGTACAGTCATTCATGCATGTACTACTCTAAAGAACGTGTGCTTCTGTGCTGTGAGAAGGACAGCGTTACTAGCGTATTGATCCTAACTGATACCTCAGGCTCTGCCATCGATCCATAAAGTGTATCCATCTCCCTGCTGCGTCTGATCAAAGCTCTGATTCCAGTGCCATATGGTATCAGAGTAATATGTGAATTACACTCTCTTGCTCTTCTCTCTCATTTCATCATTATAGCACCATTTAAATAAGTGGCTGCTTTAAAAAGGCTAAATAATTGTGAATATTGAATTAATTGTGAGATTGTTATGTGATTATGACACTTGTTTGCCTCTTTCAGTTATTATCAGAAACAAGTTAGAACTTCTTGAAACCTTGTTTCAATAACATTTTCATAAAATACACTCAACTACTCTTTTTTTTATCCTCCACTTGAATGCTATGACAATCACTGACACAATATTGTAATCCAAATGATCTGACTAAGTGACAGTTCATTCATATTGCTCTCCATTAAGTCATTGTCTCCTCAGTGATATTTCTCAGTACGACACCTTCTACACACAAACATTTGTCAAAGCGGAAACCATGGCGACACTGTACATATGTTATTGTGTACATTTACAAAAGCAATGAAACATGCACAAATGCATAATGCACATGCTGTTGGCTCAGACAATGTAACAACACACACACATACACACTCACACACGTACACACCTGGCCATAACCATGGCATTTCCACTCTACCTCAGGTTGAGAGGTGGGAGGACAGCAACCAAAACACACACTCCCCTGGGGGGGGATGAGGAGCCAGGTGACTCAGACATTCGCAAACCCTGCCAAACCTGTTCATGTATTGTGCTGCAAGATGACATGGTCTCTCTGTTACTAAGGAGATGGTATTGAAATCTCCTGAGAATACAGTAACTGCAGTAACCAAGGGATGGAGGCAGGTTGGGGAATAGCTCATTGATGGCTGGTAATACGGCATTAACCTTACACAAAGACACACATTTTTATAAGTGTAAACCAAACGCATCAAGGCAAACTATTTAATTTCCAATCATAGTCAGCTTGGATAAGCTGCCATGTAACCCGTAAATGAATTCGGGTAAGTGCAGGAAGATAAATGAATGCATGAAATTACAAATGTAATCAGTGGACTGCATAACTCCACCAAGATCCAAAAGTCCCCCTTAATTAAATTAAAAGAATTCAAATTTCAACAAGACATGCTCCATCAAAATGAGTGCCCTCAAGGTTCTCCTCGCTATTTGGATATACTCCAAAAATCAAATGCTTCCTTTTTTGGCACATGCTTTGCTCTTCCAGAAAGTTTGATATAAATCTTTTAACTGGTTTATCAATAATTAACAAAAATTCTGGCAAAAGCTCTGTCATGCAATACAGTCTGACATGGTGGTCAGGGGAACAGGTGCTCCACAGAGAACTGCCCTGTCTCCCTTCCTGTTCACCCTATATATACGCAAAACCCACTTTCAGTGCAGGTCTGAGCTGTGCCACCTGCACAAGTTCTCAGATGACACAGAAGTTTTAAGATTTATAAGGGGCAGACAGGAAAGGCAGTACGCAGGTGGATGGATTTGTGGAGTGGGTGGGGATGAAATCACCTGCTTCTCTCTTTGGAGACTAAAAAGATGGCTGTCATCTTTCTCCTGACTAAAGGCGGAAAAAGAGAGCTTCACAGCCCCTTTTCATTCTGGGGGGAGGCAGTGAAGACAGTTGGACGTGATCATCGACAGTGGACTGAACTAGAAGTCCAACAGATTGACAGTGTACACAACAAAGGGGGTTGAGCAGACTGTGCTTCCTGCTGAAGCTCAGGTCCTTCTACAAACTGAGAGCTGGCTCCATAATTGCCTGTTAACAGGAGACAGTCAGGGCAGTGGTGGGGAGGACACTGAACAAACTGTTGTCCATCATGGACAACAAGCTCCACTCTCTCTACCAGCCTGGACAAACAGCAGAGCTCTTTCTCAGCCACGCTGACACGAAACCATTTCAGGAAGTCTTCCCAGGCAAACATTAACTAACTCACTAATAACTGTCCCTCTATCTATCTATCTACTCTTATTTCAGACAGCCCTTCATCAGCAGCTCCATGATTTTATTCTTGTTTTGCCTTTTCATGAACTAAATACACGAGTCAGAGTTAAACAGACTAACATTTTATTCAGCATTCAATTATTCAGTACTCTTAAACAAGCAAATGGAAAACAGAATATCTCAAATAAATTATACTTCTTGTGATATTTCTGTGAGGGCACTGATTGAATTTCTTAGGAATTAAAATTTCAACTCTAGAGTGTTATTGGTGAATATAAGAAACTCATTTTTTTCTTTTGAATAAACTTTCAGCTTTTGACTGCGGAGCAAAGTCAAAGAAGTTACCATAAATGTTTCCTTGCTGAAAAAGGGTTAAATACAATGACAACATGACATCAAAATGATCTCAATGGTTCACAATGACGTGCAGAGGGAAACTGTGAGAGGGGGAAACAACATGACAAAAATTAAAGTGCAAAGATAATTTCACTTTCTTATTTGTCCAAACCCTGAAATGGAACATGTTTGTCCAGATCCAAAAAATTTCCACACCTAACAGGATGTTTTCTGCTCAGCATTTGAAACCCTTGCCAAGACCGATTAACAAATCATCACAGGTATTGGCTCACTGAGCAGTCTCCAAGGAGAAACATGTCAGCATTGAAACCAGCTCAATGAATTCCATTGTGTCTTTTAACAATATATTCCATGAAAAGATCTGTCAAGGTTTGATGTGCTGTTTAATGTTAAAAAGAAAACAAGCTTCCTGTGACAATGCTATACTAACTTTATGTTTTTATTGGATTTATTTAATACACATTTAAAGTCTTTTACCACAACATAATCTATATAATAATAGTGACTGAGGTGTCAAACTTTGCAGGTCTCCCGTGCATGTTTCCGTGGGTCACACTGGGTGAAATAACCCACGCTGCATTCCTCACCCTTTGCATATGCAGAGGAGGAAAACCCCCCTTGAATAAAGGATAAAGACCTCTTTCAAACAGCTAAATACACCCCAGCCTTGTCCCCATGCCTCCTGCGTTTGCTGCAATCAAGAAATCAGACAGATACGCACGCACAAGCCATAACCGTGCGTAAAGATTTTTCACGCCTTGTACGCGTTTTAATTAAGAAGCGAAGCCTCTCTCTTGACAAGCAGACACCAAAATGTCAGCTGTCAAACATTAACATGACGGAAAACTCTCAAGAGGACAGCACCCGGTCGTGAAATTCGCGTTACCGTGCGCATTTGCGCGTGGATTTCTGCGCTTTACACAACATAAAATGAACGCGCAACAGTGTTTTATATCAAATTTTCACTTATAACTAAGTTGTTTTGATTGTATTTCCAGTGGGATCACCATGTTGCACTCATATCTGGTATTTAAGTGTGTGTATATATGTGACGTCGTGTTCGTAAGAGCCAGAAATGACATATTTACTGTAAACATGTTAACGCGGTAAAGCCAAACAGCAGGCTGAGTTTGAAATGACTTTACGAGGTTTGAACGTCACAAGACTGATTTCATAGTTGCATAATCGCATAGCTATACACCCACTTTGCTGTAGCAGTGTTGCAGTGTTGTGTTATTGTAAAGTCATTATAAGAACTCGTTTTAACGCGTCAAGCGGAGTAAAAGTGACACACTGACGCCACAGCGCTTTAATTCAGCCAGCTTTACTCATATGCAGAAGGAACACTACCGTGATACTACTGCGGGCTGCAACTGAGGTGACGTGGGGATATTTTTCGATGGATTCTCGACTATCACCAAAAACCACACTAGAAGTAAAACAGAAACTTCCACGGAGTTTTAAGGTGGGCTACAGGTGCCTTCCAGCTGCTGAGTTTTCACCCTTTACCCTGCCAGACTATAAAGAGGTAAAAATAGACACACGCTCCTACCTGCAGGACACGGTGATTTCAACTTTGGTGGCCGGAACAGAAGGGTTGAGTGGGTCGAGATCGCCTACCGACGACGCCATGTTTCTGAAACTGTTATTCATCCTGTCAGGAGAGGTTTTTTCTTTTCCTTTCGCTCGTGGTCCAGCCCCCTTTTTTTATGAACGGAGAAAAGAGGACAGAGAAAAACTGTGCGCGCCTCCTCGGAGAGAAGTGGAGCAAAGGTGCTGGAGAGGGAGAGAGGAGCTGGGAATGTGATGTCACTCTCTCTTTCTCCTCCTCTGTGCGGCTCTATGTGTGTGTCTCTCCTTTCCATCTCCCTTCACTCTTTTTCTTTATGTCATCTCCTTCCCCCCTCTTTCTGTCCGACCCTCACTCTTTCAGTCGTTTTCAGTTCAGTTGACTTCAGTGCATTTATAATTCAGCGCCTCCGATTTAGTGGCATGAAAGCAACTACAATGATATAATCATCAAGAAAATAGAAGGAATGTCTTGAAAAGTCTTTCCTCTCTCTCTCTCTCTCTCTCTCTCTCTCTCTCTCTCTCTCTCTCTCTCTCTCTCTCTCTCTCTCTCTCTCTCTCTCTCTCTCCCTCTCTCTCTCTCTCTCTCTCTCTCTCTCTCTCTCTCTCTCTCTCTCTCTCTCTCTCTCACTCTCTGTGTGTGTGTGTGTATGTGTGTGTGTCTGTGTGTGTTTGTGTGTGTGTTGGGCATACACCCATTTCCCCTTCCCTGTATACACTCATTCACATCAGTTCAGTTCAATTCTGAGAGGGTTTCTGGCAGGAAACACTCATTTATTCCTTGGACAGATTCACTCCTTAAAGAGCCAAAGAGGCGACAATTTGTTAGCCTGGCTGATTTTAAACATTTGGTTTTGCTCGTCTCTTGTCCCCCCACCCCCACCCCCCACCCACAATGAAGAGCACATCTATTTTCACAGTTATCCATAAGCTAGTTCTTTTTGCAAACAAATGTAGATATAAAGTGAATTCAGAGTAATGTACACACAAATATGATGTGGATGATGTGAATGATAAATAAAAACAAAATAAAATACAAATATTTGCATTGTTTGCATCTTTTCAGGACTTGAAAATCTTAAGCTTGTGTTACACATCCACATGATGTTGTGTCATTACAGCTTATAAGCACTGAGATTTCCCAGACTTGACATATGGAGACATAAGTAGGGCATTGATGCAGATATCCTCTTCTCCATTCATTTGTTGCCATTATTTTCAGAATCAGCATTATTGGCCAAGTTTGTGCAAACAAACAAAGAATTTGACTCCGATTTAACTTGATCACAAGGGTGTTGGGAATTTGAAATTAACCAATTATTAAATACAAATGAAAAATTACAAAAGATTAAAAGCTCAGTAAACAGTACACCTTGGGGAAAAATACACATACATCCTTTTTGTTCTGTAGTGTATGTTTTATTCCTGGGTTATTTAAGTGTTCACATGATGCAAATAAACTCAAAAAATACTGTTGTGACGTTCACACAATTAAAGGAAGACAAAAAGTTGCCACACATTCAATGTGACGACATTCATAGCAGATCACTTTGGATAAACTTGCTCATTTTGGTTTCTAATTGTAATCCAGTCCATCCATCCATGTGCAGCACATTCAGTTCCACTGCTACACAATTTTGTGGTGTCAGAGATTATTAGTATTCTCAGTGTTCGGGTTTGTGTAGAAAAGCTAATAAGTCCTTGTATTTATTCTCTCCTCTGACTCTCCATGATACAAGGATAAGCATCTGAATTGATTAACAGAGAGGAAGACCCTCCGCTGACAGAGAATACAATGACATGATGAATGTGATGGGATAAGGAGGAGAGTGGCATTATGAGGACATTTGTGTGTGTGTGTGTGTGTGTGTGTTTTGAAAAGACACATACATTATATTGAACTGTTTGTATCTTTCTTTGAAGAGGTTATCAGAAAGCGTCATCCATCCGAACAAATGCCACAGTCATGTGACGATGATGTGATATTTGCTCATATAATGGTGTTCATAAATGACATCATGTCTGCTCCATGTTTCTAATCCAGCTTGTCAGTCAGTGTGTGCAGTACCTATATTTAGAATTATAGTTAACAGGTAAAACACTGAGTAATGCTTAGTCATTTAAAAATTTCCATGACTCTTGTTATGTAAACATGATGCTCACACATGCACACACACACACACACACACACCCTGACAAAATGATTCAGTCAATGCTGTGAGGATGGTGATGCTCATTAATCATAATCCTGCGAGTGAATTCCAAAATATGCATAAAAATGAAGCAATTTATTAGTATTAAAAGGCAGTGAATTATTAGACATGGCCACAATGTTATCTCATTTGTCTACGTAGAACACACCTATACATGGTGTAGTTGTAGCATTAATGTGTTTGTATATATCAGGTAAAAAGGCTTTTGATGCACACATTTTACTTCAGCTGAATTTTAAAAAATGTGCTTCATCTCACTTCAGATGTAACGGACCACTGCATTAACTTTTTCACATCATGAACAAAATGATAATCTGGGATCAAGGCAAGTAGATCCACATCTTCAGGCACTTGATAAACATCCAAGTTTTAAAATATATGCTTTAGATGAAAAAAAAAACATCACCATAGGACTCATTTGTATTTGGGAGCTTTTCTATCACATCACGTGATCCAGAACTTGAACACATGAACAGAGCTTTCCCAGCTGTCATAGAATTGTAAATGCTATAATTTCCATTTCAAAAGCAGAGGTTGGGAGTTCTTACTGCGCTTCTGACACTGCAGTTGACTGATGAAGCAAGGTGTAGGGGAATTAACTTTCTCTTTTGTGGTTTATGTCCATTTGGACTGAGGTCTATTCATTCAAAGAGCTGCAGTGGAAGAAGCCTGATCCAAATACTTGAGTTTATGCAAGCTTAAGACTTCGTACTTGGTAAATATGGTGCATCTGAGGGTTGCATATTGCTTATGCATTTTTGTGATGCTTCTTTAATTACAGTAGTGCTACCATGTTCACCATCTTATATTGATGAGTTAGCTTGCGAACGTTTTATATTTAGAACTAAGCAGAAAGTAAAGTTTGGGCCGAGGGAAAATGTCTTTAATTATGCATGGATTGGACATGGCTATCTTAAAGCCCATCCTGCATTGAAAATCAGATCACCTCATCAGTTCTTTTATGAGTACAATCAAGGAGAGGAGCTTTAAGTGCTTGAATTAATGTGCACAACCAGTGGAATCTGTGCTATGTGTAATGACAATAATAATATCAAAATATGCTATGTATAATGTGGATGGCTAAAAAAACCCAAACCTGATTGCGTCAATAGATCTGTTCCGCTAGAACGACTAAAAATCTCTGCTATATTAGTTACAGATGTAGTCTAGGTCTAATGATGAGAATGACCTTTTGGTTTAAATAAATGAGCCAGGCCTTATTTGGAACAGTATATTTAACAGAAGTGTAGTCCAGGGAAATGCTAACAAAATGTGCACCTACTATTATCTCTGAGCTCACGTCTAAATTAATTTTTGCAGTTATGGCCCAGATTAGCTTTCATTTCTAATGTTCACATTCACTACTCAGGGCTACTGCACAGGGTTCAAGTTGTCAGCTCTCAGTGTTTAACAGTCATTCATCTGATGCTGGCCTGAACTCCTCTTTTTGTCAATGTATACAAGAGCACACACTTTATCCACTCTCTATGACGGCTACTATCAGCTGTGTAGCTCTTCATCACTCCCTCTACAGACACACACAATTACCTCATTGATATTATCCAAAGATGACACGCCCCCCCCAACACACACACACACACACACACACACACACACACACACACACACACACACACACACACACACACACACACACACACACACACACACACACACACATCTTTACGCTATTGGTTGAGACAAGCAAACTCCAGATGATCCAGTAAATAAAACACAGATGTCACATATTCAGAAGACACTACTCTCTTTTTCCATGCTAAAATGCCCTTGACACGTTATTAAAAATGTTGTTCTTCCCTGTCTGTTTTGCTTGATAGCTGAGATCCGCCTAGAGGGGACATGGTTGATTTCTGTAACAGCATCCGGAGAGCGAGCGGCAGTATCACGGCTCATCAGCTCTGGTCATAAAGCAGCAGCGCTGGTATTTTTAGCCAAAGGATTCAGGAGACTCAGAGATAGGAAGCCGGGGTGGTGAATATTGACCCTGTCCTCCTGAGCCTCATTGCTGCTCAGATAAACGTCCTTAACTACCATTTGGCCGTCCCTGCCTGTTTCTCCACACACCTTATCTTTCCCCTTTCCTTGCTTCTGTTTCTATCAACCCCATCTTCCACAAATTCTGCCATTGTTTCACTATGGCCGTCCAACTAATGAAATGCAGTTTATGTGGCGTTTTTTTTTCATACCATAAGTTGAAACTTGGTCCAAATGATTCCTGTTTTTATTTCAGGACATCATTTTATGGTGTAAAAGTGAAATACACAGTGAAACTTCTCAAATGCACCAACCAATGACTAAACAATGGCCCTCACAAAGACAGACAAATTAATAAATCCCATCCAATATAACATAGGAATTACCCCGTATTGAGTTTAATCCCAAATTAAATAAAAAAATACCTGCAGCTGCTCAAACCACATCATTCACACATACTGAAATGGGAAAGAGAAGCATCCGGTGAGTTTAATCAATATATTCACTGAGTGAATTAGAAGAAGATACATTATCCAGCTCATCATAGATTACGCCACAATTAAACCGAAAGTAAAGCTCAGGCTCAGTCTGTGAGAAGCCATTGATTTCTAGAGAAACCAGGTCGTCTTGCTTGTGCAGTAATGCCCCAGAAATATGTGAAGCATTCACTTGTGACAGATAGTAAGCATTCTGTGGCGCCAGATAGAACGCCCAGACCTTTTGTAGAACAGGAGGGATTTTTCATTTTCTTCAGAAATGGTTTGGGATTTTGAGATTCATTGACCTGTCATTGTTAAAAGTACAGTTGATGACTGGCTGTCAGTAACTTAACAAATGGTTGTTCAAGTTCCTTCCATAGTTGATTTTCCTTATCTTAAAATCACCTTATGTCACAAAAAGAGACATGTTTCTAGACTAGGGGACACTAAATTCATGATAGTTAGGGAGTCACAATGAAGTGATTGTTCTATATGTTAGAAAATTTAAATGCCACTCTCATGTTAGGAATAGATGCTACAATTTGCTAGCTACAATAAGATAACCCTGCAGATAAAAAAAAAAACAAAGATGTTAATTCTGAGACAAGTAGAATAATGTGGTCTTTTGTCAAGGCCGTGCTTCCATTGCTGAGAGTTACATGATTTACAAACTGAAACTTGTTTTTGATCGGGCGACTATGCCAGTTGCCTGGCAGGTTGCCAGGCAGGATGATGAACTGTCTATGATGTGTAATCTGTCAGCCAGCAGCAGGAGCCACGTAACTGTTGGATGACAAAACAAACAGGCTAAATAATGTCAACCTGTAGGGCAAGAACCACTGTAGGTCTTCTTCTTCACTCATATCAGCTGAACAGAAATGTTCATAATATGATGAATGTTCTATATGATTATGTTCTATCTATTATTATTATTATTATTATTATTGTTGTTGTTGTTGTTGTTATTATTATTATTATTATTATTATTATTATTATTATTATTATTGTTGTTGTTGTTATTATTATTATTATTATTATTATTATTATTATTATTATTATTATTATCATCATCATTCAGATTATTTTATATTTGCAGTCATCATGTAATCTGGAGAGACATTTTTGTAGACATTATCACGCCTGTAAATCCACTGAGATTGGCTTCAGCAACCCCTGTGATCCATGAAAGTGGAAGAAGAGGATCAGAAAATGAATGAATGAATGAACTGATTATCTTCGTGGAACTGCATGGTGACACAGTGGGTAGTGTTGTTACCTCATAGCAAGAAGGTTCCAGGTTCAATTCTTTTCTGTGTGGAGTTTGTATGTCTCCCTTTGTCTCCTTGGGTTCTCTCTGAGTTCTCCAGCTTGCTCTCATCTCTAAAAATATACAATTTAGGTGAATTGGTCACACTAAATTGTTCTTAGATATGACTGGGTTCTCTTGTCTTTTGCATGACCCCTCGATTGAGCTGGCATGTCATCCTGGGTGTACCCCACTTTTGCCTGTTGCCAGCTGGGATAGGCTCCAGTGGATTGGTGACCTGCAAGCTGGATAGGCGGCTGTTGGTGAGACGATTACGATCATCTCATCCACAAGAAAATGGATGGATGATAAAAAACAAAGAAAGATTCAGTTATGGCATATCAAAGTCACACATCAAAATCTCTTCTCAACTGTTTCCAGAAGCATCGTTTAGATACTGTTAATTTTTAATACCAGAATCCTGTCATGTTGAAAACAGGGGAATCGTGTTCATGTTCTGAAAACTTGTAATAGAATTATAAAAGCTTACAGCAAGGATGAGCCACGCTGATATCCAGTTCTCTTAATATGAAATAATCACATTTCACGCAGAGCAGAGAAAGCAAGTAAAGTTCCACACATCAGGATGTATGAGGCAGTCATGAGTCAAGGCTCCACTCCTGCGAGGCCAATTAACACTCTGCTGCTTTTGGTACAGCTGAACATTAAATATTGATCCTTCCATCACTGTTCGCATTAATTTGTGTCTTCAGGGGGAGTTTCTTATTCCTTCTTCACCTCTCTCCATCTCTGTCTGTACCAGCTGTGCCAGGGTAAATCATTTAATACAATCTTTCTGACTTAAGTTGAATTAAGGAGGGAATTCAAACAGCTGCAGAGAACTGATTGAGTGTGAACTACTTAGGTTATGTGCAATGCATTAATAGTGAGGTGTTATTAGAGCTTGGCTACAGATCTCCTTTACCCTTTTTTTTTTTTTTTTTTACAAAAAAAAATGTATTTGGAGGTGACCACAGTGTCCCAAATACAAAAGTTAAAATAGATAAGATAACCAAACCGCCTATAAGGGTTCTTATTGAGTATTTAATGTCATCACAGCATTAGTTCATGTTTTATTAACCAGAGAAATCCTGTCATTTGCAAGAATTTTAAACGTAACCTGATTACACATTACTGCCACCATGTGGTCGTGATACATTAATGCACGAACGAAAAAAACAAAAACAAAAACTAAGACCATTTCTGATTTTAAAATTTATTGTAACACTAAATGTCATACTTCAATCACTCAAAAATATACACAAGAAAATCAGCAGGAAGAAAATAAGTTGTGTTTAAACACCAGAGCATTTACATCCAAATAAAAAACAAAACAAAAAACAAACAAAAAAAATGAAACAGCAAAATGATTCAGTTAGGATAATTAAGAGTTTAAGCAGCCTATCTGATTAATATCAGGTGGGAATAATTATGGCCCACATTATTTCTTTTATGGGAGTATTTATTGTGCAACCCAATGGGGCATAAACACTGAATTTAATTAAGTCTCAAATAGACACAGCGGATTCAATCTTGTAGATACTCTATTTGATTTTTCAGTGCAATTTATTTATTTCCATCCCCATTAGCATTGCTAGCAATGTGTACCTCCAATATCCAATGCAGCAGCAGCAGTATGACAATATTTTTAATAGATACTAATGATTCAAGGAGTTCACAATAGCACAATTTCCAGAAAGCGATTTTACAGTCGCTCCTCACAGCTTAGGATTTATTACAGGCACTGATAATGCAGCTCTGATCAGTGATAATCCATCCAATATGTTCCATGCTGTTCTTCCACTACGACGCTATAATATCAGAGGCATTTGATGGGAAAGACTTCAAAAACTCTGATTGATAAGGAAGATAGCAAAGTCAAAAATGTAACTAATAAATAAATAAACAGTAGCATTTTATAAACACCTGTGAAAGACTGAATGTTGTTTCATGTAAACTGCAGCCGGTGTGCAGTTTACAGACACTAAGACAGCAGAGGTTTACAGTAATGTGCAGTAAGAACAACATGAGAGCTTATCACAGTGTTTGAATTGATTAAAAAAACAACAGCATACACATAGACACATGTTTCAGGACATATTTCATGACTGAGGGATTAAAAGGTGCTTGATTCCCTAAACATAAAGGAATCATATCAATGCAGCTGGCTCAACTCAGCCAAAACTCACTCAAAGCTGGTGGACAGCTTGGGAAATTAAATACTTGGTAGGTAATCTTTTCACTGGAAGATTCAAAATCCTGGAAATTAGAAATATTGTTTTAAGTACTGTGGGTCAGAGAAGTCTGAGATGAAAATCTTGACAGTGCAGTGGAAGCACTAAGTAGAAGAAACTTGAACAACACTTGAGGCTATAAATGCTTGGAAATAGTCAATAAATCATTTTAAAAATACTGAAACCAGACCAGCTGCTATTTGTGTTGACAGCACATCATTATTAGAACTATTAAAAGAACAGCTCACAAAAAATGATTTAATTCTCATCTACTGTATCTCATACCCACAGAGCCAGGTGAATTTTTTCTTATCCAAAACATACTGGAGTTTTGTAGGTAAAACTGTTGGATGCAGACCAACTGTGCAATGCTGTTCTGCAGCAGATTCTTTTTTCACTTTACGTTATGTTGACAGGAGAGTGAGTAGACGTGACTGAATTCTCATTTTGGAGAACTGTTCCTTTAAAGCTGTTGGAGACAGCACCTCACAGGTAAAACTGAGCTTAACTCCAGGATCGGCTGCATGGCAAAGACACAAGCTGTAGATTTTATTTTTGCTGCCAAACCAAATGATTATACCACAGAAGTTACAAAACAACACATTTAATAAAATGCTGAAAACTACTAGGTAGCTCCGGCTAACTGGTAAAAATGAATCTCTTCATTTGTTTTAGTTCTGTTCTTCATGTAAAATTGGAGCAGTTGGGCTTTTGATCAGTTTGTATCGGAGGAAATAAATATTACCCCAGGTTTACTAGTCTTGCTAAAAACTAGCTTGATCTAGAATTACTGCTAGTGTTGAGCTTTTAAAATAATATGTTTAATGTATGAAATTATAGATTAATTAATTAATAGGAGAAAATGATCAGCTGGAGGTGTGGTGTCAAAAGAGGACGTCTGCTTTATTTGGAGAGGAAGTGCGATGCTGAGGAGTTTGGCAGTACCAGCTGGAAAAGGTGATTTGCAGTTTGAGGTTTTCTTTATTTTTTGGTCCTTTGGTTACAGAGAACACACACACGCATACATACACACACACACACACACCTACAGAGCAAAGACACAACATGTGCACAGACTCACACTTATTTCTGGTGAGGCAGACGTCTCCATATCAAACCGATTTTTTTCTCAGCTGCAGGTAAAATTCTCTCTATGCATAGAAGGTATTCAGAAGTCTGTATTCTGAGTTTGATTTTTTCTGATTTGTGTTGCCATTGTGAGAGATGTTGTCCACTGCAGCCTTAGTGCGTGGGACTCAGCTGGAGCCTGTGAGCCACCCCCACCTCCAGTCTTAAACAAAAGACACTCAGCTCTCAGTCCCTTCTCATCAGACTTCCTTAGAAATGATCCCCATCAGTGGTGTTGAGATCCATGCCTTCAGGGCTCCTATCTGACACAAATCACGGGTGTAGCTGCCTCACATGTGATTCACTCTGATCGGGTAAAGGCCAGAGAACGACACTCAGGTTCAGGTCGGTTTGGTGATTCGGGTATCAGAGGGTTCCTTCCTCCTGAGATCTTTTGGTTTCCCAAATCTTGACCGTTCTGTCACTGCCGGAAATACACAAGAAAATAGTCACAACTATGAGACTGCACCATGCTGTAAAGTAATATCATTAGATGAGCATGTTGTGGGACTGACTCAGAGGCAGTGAACAGTTGGCTGCTGTTGGTGGCGAGGCTGTTGATGGGGCTGTCATGTCCCTGGACCTCGCCGAGGGGCGCTAGTGAGTCGGAGTGCCAGAGGCGCAGAAGCCCTCCTCTGCATCCGCTGAGCAGCATCGACGAGCCTGGTACCACACCCAGGGCGCTGACCCAGCCTGAGTGGGCGTTGGCAGATTGCTGAGAAACACAACCGCTAGAGGTTATTCTTTATGACAGCCTGTTCTGTCATTTTATGCAAATTAATTCAAGGAAGAAAATCATGTGCAAAACAAAACCACGTGCACCTGTTGCAGTTGTTTCCTGGTCAAATCCCATTTCTTGATGCAGTAGTCTCTGGAGCCACTGTAGAAAACATCTCCGTGGATGAATAGAGACTCCACGCCATCCTGATGGGTGGGTTCAAACGTGTGGTGGGAGGTGACGCTACCCTGAGCTCCTTCGGCAACCTCAAACATCTAAAGAAACAGAGTTTATTGGATACACACTACAAGAGGAATTTAATAAAACTTGCGTGCATGTGTGTGTGTGTGTGTCCTACTTTAACATGATGGTCCTTGGAGCCTGTGAGTACAACATCCTGTGAGTTGCCTAATCTGTCAACAGTTAGGCACATGACAGGCCCTAAATGACCAGTCAGCTTCCCTGTGGACACAAACCTAGAAAAAAAAAGCAGCAGATATTAATTGTGTTCCTTGTAAAAAATTTGCATAACTTAAAAAACTTTTCAGCTTACTTGCGGAGGTCCCACATGCGCACAGCGTTGCCAGCAGCAGCATAGAGGAAGGAGCCGGAAGGGCTGAGGGCGATCTGGTTGATGGGACTCTCTCCTGGTGGGATGGATAAACTCCTGGCAGAGGAGCAGACGTCTCCTGAACCCACCTGACCTGATGACCTGGCATTAACCGAAAAGCGCAAAGTCTTCAGTGTTATTCGTACACAATGTTAAAATGCAAATATGCTGGAAGAAATCGGGATGACTTACGTGAGCGTGCGGATGCATTTTGCAGCGTCTCTTATGTCCCACACTTTGATGTAAGCAGTGGAAACAGTGAAGACGAGACTAGAAGTGTATCTAAAATACAACAAGAACAGCAATCAAAGCCTCCTCTGTTACTAAAATTAATGCTACTATCATTACTGCTTTTTAACTCCTACTACAGCTGTGTACTCGTACCTGACTGACACAACACTGCTGGGATGATCCGCCAGAGACATGATCTCCTGACCCGTCACCAAATTCCACACTTTGCATGTTCGGTCTGAAAAAACGCACATGGAGCAAATCTTTAAAAAAACGACAACTTTTTTTCAGCAATATGTTGATAGTGTTTCAGTTCTTACCTTTGGATCCCGTGAAGAGCAGATCATCTGTGGCGTCGACGCAGAGAACAGGTTTGGTGTGGCCCTCGGCTACGTGGACGCACTGAATTCTGGCCACAGGGTTGTTCTTAAGGGCCGTCACGGGGTTGATCACACCTCTACAGGACACATTATACAATGTTAGATTTTTAAAGAAGAGTCCCAATTTAAATTGTAGACACAAGATAAATTAAGAGATGGGATGGGATTGTCACCTGTGGCCTTCAAATACAGGTGATTCCTCCAACCTGGTTAAAAAACATGAAGAATAGATCCGAAAATAAGATTTAGTTTTGGGCTTAGGAAAGGATTACTAACTACAATTAATAAGAAAACACCTTCAAATTACTTAAATGTTTATCGCACTGGATGTTGTGGGTGAAGTGCAAGAGACATTGACGTCCACATGACTGTTGTTTCTGTATAATCTGAAGTTTTGAAACACTTTGGTTGAGTGCTGTTATAATTACCCATCAGCACCTGCATATTTACAATCTTGTCACGGGCTTTCGGCTAAAAAGGATTTTCAAGTTGATGGAAAATGTGAAGCATCATCATGGACGACCTTCGCACTTACAGTGATTTGTAGTCGCTGCCTTTGGTTTTAGTGTCTCCTGTGCTAAGCAGTGGTATGTGCATGGGGGCTGGGATGTGTGTCGCCATGGGTCCTTTCTCTTGCACCCTCCTTCGGTTGAGGGGCGACCGCTCCAGCAGCCTGCTCTCAGTCCCTGTAGGTGACCTGGATCCAGATCTACAGAGAGAAAAAGAGAGGTAAAGTGTGGACCGAATATTTTTAGAAACAGACAAATACGGCTTTTGGTGCTTACATGCTCGCCGGCCTGGGCGACAGAGCAGATGGAGAGACAGTCTGCTCGCGGTTAGGGGTTTGACCAAATGTGAAACCCTGCATGTCTCCTGGCCCTTCTAGGTGCTCTGAGAGGGGCTGCAGCGGGGCGCAGAAGTCTCCAGTGGGGGATTCACAGGACAGATCCCCACTGCTGGCGTACAGCAGCTCCATCTGGGTGGCAGTTCGCCTGCGAGCCTGAGGAAACACACAAGTTAGAGCCATTATTGAGCAAAGTCCTCCATAAATGGAGCAGTTAGTTATTATTCCAAGGCCAGTATGAGTTATAGGTTATTATACAAGTTCAGAAAACATTTGCTTTTTGTTTTTACTGTGACTACAGCATATTGGTTAAAGAGCAAAAGCCTCTCCTAGTATCAGAACACCTGATGCTCAGTACAGTACCTTACTTCTCGGCCTGGATTCACCGCATAACTTCATCAGGTCTGATGCCAGTGAACTGAAACATAGTTACCAAAATCACATGCTGACACGTTCATAGGCAATCAGGCAATCTTATGACAGTATTTTACCATTTGGGTTCTGTTTCTTCTTCACTTGAGCTGAAAAATGTATATTCATAAACAGAAGATCAAAGGTCAAATAACGGTGTATTTACCTGCCCTCCATGGCTGGACTGGGGCTGGACTCGTCGCTACTGCTGTCATCTCCGTTCTCTGTGACGTGACAGATACTCGTTAATGTATATAATGAATATTAAGACCATCTATTGACACACTCCAAACCAAATATTACTGCACAACAGTTATGGCTTCAGCAGGTCATAACAAGGTCAGGGGTCACCAGGTTTAGTTCAAGATGAAGGGTCACTGAGGTGTCATTAGTGGAGACTATTATCTGCCCTGTGTAAAGGATGACTGGACAAGAAGACACAAACACAGAAATGCACAGACGGTGCTGCACACACAACACTTGAGCTTTGGATTCTGGTGCCACACATTTAGCTTCAGCGATAAGTTTGTGCATTTCATAAAGATTTACACCAGCTGGTTAGTTTTTTTAAAAAGGATGACAGGATGACGAGTAGATGCACGCTGCAAGATTTCTGGACGTAGTGTCTAAATATCACAAATGGATTTAAACCATGAAATATGAAACCATATGAGGGTTACTCTACACTTCTTAAAAAAATGAAAATCTTTCTTTGATCTTTCTGTTCATTTCCACATTTTTCTTTAACTGGAGGAACATTTTGTGTAAATCTTGTAGCATGCAAGCACCATTTACCATCCAACACAGCCAGGTTGCTATGCATCTCATACTCACCTGGTGACAGGTAACCTAACTCTGAGTTCACAATGACACAACAAACAGAAATAAGATATTTGAATCAAACCCAAAAATGAGAAAAGGTGAATGTTTGTTTTACACGCCTGCTTTTTGTTTCGTGATTCGTGCTTTGGATAAATAGATCCTTCAGCACTGAGGCATGCAAAATAAACCATAGCCAGAAATGATGATTAGAATGAGGTGATTGCACTTGAGACATTGCGGTCAGCATGGTGGTGGCGTATCACCCACCTTGCAGGGCGCTGCCCAGCAGGGCGTCCAGCTCCGGGTTGATCTCAGCTTTCTCCTTCAGCATGTGGAATAGCAGCTGGTTCTGGGTGGCGCTGTTGATCTCCGTCTGCTTTAACCTGCCCTCCATCACCTTCAGCTGGGAGTCCTTCTGCGACGCCTGCAGGCCCTGATGACCACACAGCAGGAAACTCTGTTCTTTCAGTGCATGCACACACATCCAACAAACAGCTCTGTGTTGCTATTTTTGGTGTTGTCATTAATTCTGCTTCTTCATTTGTTCTTTGCTCGTGGGTTGAATGTTCCTCATTGGACCAATTAGGTTTGATCAAATCTAATCTTGTCTAATCAAACTAAACATAATACAATCAAGTTCCTCCATTTACCGTCTCATAAACAGTTAATTATATTACATTATTAGATTCTAATTCTTATAAAGGAGGTATGTATATATAAGAAAGACCATAATGAACAGACAAAATGTTGGCTTAAAAACAATTCCACAAAAACTTGAAATTCTTACAAATATAATCAGAAATTTAGAAAGAAATTTTCATGTTATCTTGTGTTTGATACAAATAGATTTTAGTTGATGATAATTATTATACCAAATGATCAACGATAAACCTTCTCACTGGAATATAAATAACGAAAAGAGGACGGGAAATTTGATTTTACTGTCGTCAGAGCAACAAAAGAAAATAATATGACCTGAATAACATGTAATCAGCAGGGATCGTCGGTACCTTATTGATGGCCAACGTCATGAAATGGTCCAGAAGGAAGCGGGCCTCTGATAAATTACAAGAACTGATCACCGCTGCCACATCCACCGTGTCTCCTTCCTCCTGCGGCACAGAATAGTACCAATAAAGTGGCATCATGGACGCAGTGTTATGTAGGGTCAGAGAAGAAAATTGATATTAATGTCATATTTGTCTGTTCGATATGAGACGGCCATCAGATCCTCTGAGCATAAACACGGGGAGACAGATGGTTGTTCTGTCGGCAGATAAATAATATCTGCGTTGCTAAAGCTCCAAAGGTTATTTTAGTATTTATATCCAGTATCTGCTGAATAACTGAGCTGCTGAAGTATGCTCATTATGATGTTGATCCTGAGAGAAACATGTAAATACATTTACATATTTAAATACATTTATAGACTGGATGGATCTCATTTTGCAAATACTAAAACATCAGTAACCAGACAATACAGTAGTTCCCAGGATTAACAACATTAATAAAATCAATCTAACATACGTAATTCTGCTAAAAGTGTTGCAAAAATGATTTAAATAACTACAAACAGGAAATTGACAGTAATGATACTGACAAATGGGGTTGAAGTATAAAAACAGGACCAATAACAATAGAAAAAAGCTAAAATAAGGCTGAAAATAAAACGCGGTATTACTTAATAGTAATTGATATTAAATCAAATTAAAGTTAAGAAAACGAAGTAAAAGGGAACAATTTGAATGTGATGAATTTTCCCTCCTTCCAAACATGTTATATACTAAATGTTTATTTAAATTGGTCGATGATTGTTATGTTCTTGGTGAGAGTAAAGGTGAAGCGTTAGTTTAGTGTATCGTTTCAACTCCTACAATAAAGATGTCAGTTTTGGTTTCATCTCTTGTGGCTTCTTTGATGGTCCTTCCTGTTAACATAGAGAAATCTGTTTTGATTGGGACACAGCTTTAGCATTTCCTGAGAACACGACTAAACTCTGCTAATTAATACCTAAGTTTTTAGGGCAGTGAATCTGAACCCAGATCTGCTACATCAGTTTTTGTGTCTTTTATGCTTTTTAACAACCAGCAGCATCAGAGACTGCTCACCTAGCAGCCATTATATCGCTACTGTAAGAACCTATTAATGAACCACCAGCGGCTGATGATGTCACCACTGATACGTTTGGCACCAGCAGCAGCCACAGGAACAGGTAAACATCTGACACAATTCATTTCCATCATTTCTCCCTCTTTCTATTACAGCTGTAAAGTCAACAACAGCTCATTAAAAATGAGTGACAATTCAGCATCAACTCATGAAGCTACGAGGAGCAAAAAAACTCCTCAGATTTACAAAAGCACTTAGAAAAAATATTTACAGACTCCCGCTGGAGCTACTTGGTGTTGGTGTTTTATGGAGCTGTTGTTACCTAACTAATGAGCCCCTGAAGCTTAAATTTCTAATTAAAACTAAAGAAATGGGATCTGTGGAACTGTCAGTGGTGCTGACCTTTGCAATTATTTCCTATTTCCATGAGAGCTACAGTCCAGTACAGATATGAACTATTTAATGAGGAGGTGAGCCACCTCGTTGTGTACCACAAAGGCTGAGTTCTTTAAAACTCAACATATAATTTGGCTTATTTTCCTGATACATATCCTTCTTTATCTTCATTTATTAACCATTACAACCATATTAAACACTTCACCTTAGCTTCTTCCATCTGCATGATGTTGGCCTGACAGTCGGTGATGCTGTCGTTGATGTAGTCGATGTTGGCGCTGAGAGACTCCAGCTCCTCGCTCAGGGAGGCCAGGGAGCGGTCGGCGTCGGCGCCCTCGGTCGCCATCTTTTCCCTCTTTCTGGAAACCCGTTCTCTCCTCCTAGTGAGCTCTTCACGTTGCTGAGGAGGTTTAAGGGGAGGAAATTGAGAGAATGCGTCAAGGAAGGCAGGATTACATCATTTAAGGAGTATGGGATAAACACGTTTAAATTTCATAATATGTATAGCAAGGAAAAAAGTACTGTATATACAAGCTAATGCAGTTATTTTTTCTTTTTCTTGCTTGTATATTTTTAAAAAATGCAATTCCTTACCTTCATCAGCCGGTTCATATCCGTCTCCATGTTAGCGATGGTCATCCTCTGCATGATGATGTCTGTGACGCGTCTTTCCAGCGACTGCCATTTGACCCTAGCTGACCTGCTGAAGTAGACCCTCTCCATCCGTACTGGTGAGCTCCTGAGGAGAAACCCGTCACCATGTCAGACTTTTTAAAGCGCACATTCTTTACATACGGCCCACCTTGATAAGCATCAAAACAGATGCTGCACCTGGCTCCGTTGCTTGGGGATGCTCCAGAGGCGTGCGTCCTCCCCAGGGCCGCCCTGTGTGGTGTCTCCTGGAGAGTTTCAGGTAGGCTCACCTTCCTGCTCGCCTTCCCAGACACGGGCCTCACCTGCCGCCTCAGAGCTGTCACCTGATACAGTTCACACGAGAGATTTAGCATATCAGAGCGGCGCGAAAGTGGACGCAAACTCTCCTGGTCGTGTCAGACCTCTTCATTCTTTCTGCGAAGGATGAGCTCCTGTTGTCGTTTCTGGGCCTCCATCTGCTTCAGCTGGTGCTGGAATAACAAATGAATATCATCATCGGTAAATAAAGGACCATATCTTTTATTAGAAAAGATGAAAACATATCTACTTTTGAATTTACATATCTTTAAGAGCATGAAGTCTGACAGGTCAAATATTTTTGATGTATTCAAAACCTTTGTCAGAATAAACTCTATTTTCATCTGTCTCTTCTACCTCAGCTCTACGCTGGTCCTTCTTCAGAGACGCAATCTCCCTGTTCCTCCTGCATTCCGCTGCTCGGTTTCTCTCCTGCTGCTCCTTCATTTGACGCATTAGCGCCACCTGGAGGAGGCATAAAGACAGCAAGAGAAAATCAGCACTTAAACGTGAGACTGAAGTAGATTAAAAACACACACACACACACACACACACACACACACACACACACACACACACACACACACACACACACACACTATGCCTTTACCTTGGTTTTCTTCATCTCAGTCACATCCAGCTGGAGTTTCTTGAGCTGCTTCTCATACTGCGACTGATTCTTCAGCAGGCGAGCGTGCTCCTTCTGAGCCGACTGGAGCTTCTGCAACTCTTTGTTCATGGAACTCAGCTTCCTCTCATACTCCACTTTGACCCTCTTGGCCTTTTCCTCAGTGCCCGACTCCACTGAGCCTGGAGGAGAGCGAGGAAAATGGTCAACATATAGCTTTAAAGTTTATACTATCTGATCTGTTACAGAGTCCAGCGTCTCACCCATGTTATGCAGCACTCTGTCCCTCTCCAGCTGTGTGTCCTTTATCTTGTTCTGCAGCATCATCAGCTTCTGTTCATACTGCTGTTTGAGAGTGTGCAGACGTCGCTGGCTGTTCTCCAGTTCATCTATCAGCTTCTGCTTGATGGCGATCTCACAAGTGATGTTGGCCAGGTCGGCCTGGACGTTTTCTGCCACATAAAAAGCACTTCATTAGATCCTGATTCCTCTCCTGTTTAACTGCCAACTATGACTTTGTTAAAGAGGTACCTTTCTCTTCCAGCTCCTCAGAGTCTGAGTCTTCAGATATCTCATCTCCCACCATGTCGAAGTCCTCCTCCTCTCCATCTGCATCCTCACCTTCTTCGTGGTCGCTTCCCTCCTGAAACATGCATATCAGAAGAATACAATACAATGTGTCAATGTGTGACAATATTTACAGAGCAATCGAACGGCGGACATCCACCTACCGCCTCCGCCTCGTCGTTGACTCGTTCCTGCTCATTGTCTGGAACTTCCTCTTTGTTAACACTGAAAGAAGAAAAGACTGTGAGCCAGTTCTTGTATGTGAGCCAGGTTGGGTCGGACATGCATGCAAAAGATCATTTTATCAGATCAGGAGTAGATATGGAATCAATGATTAATGGATGATTTCACTGTGATTGTATGAGGAGGCAGCAGTGATGATGACGCTGGGAAAGACTGATGGTAATTAGATCAAGGTTACACTTGGTACAATCCACTCCACATTACATACTGATTTATTCAAAGGGCTGCCACACACCACTAAGATTTGTCGACCAGATTCTACAACATGCATTCAAATAAAATGTTTTTTTGTTTGCTTCAAAGGAATTTTCTCAACTCAACCAATTTCTTTTAAGGATAAAAACATGGGTTCATTTGGACTCTGATCAACATCTTTGTGTGTGCAGCAAAGAGGAACAAAACAGACCAGACTAAGGGTTAAGTGGAAAAGGTAAGAGCTGGTTAAATATCTGCTTCCCTCCAGGAGTGTAAACCACCTGTGGGTGCAGAAGAAGTTAGAGTTTAGTTACACTGGAAAGCAGAAAGGGAGATTTAGGTTTGGACCGAGATTAAGAATAAACTGAAATCTGGTCAATTACTTGGTGCATTTTGATCTTTGCACTCTGGTAATTGAAGCGATTTCAGATTTGATCCAATCCTGGATGGGGTTTGGCAAACCTGACGTGTTCAACTGCCGTGTGCTGGTGATTGTCTTCATATCGCCTTAGTCTTCCGAGAGAGAGGTGATGGAAAATTGGAGGTGAGGATGGTAAGGTGTGGGGGTTGGTGGGGGGTGGGGGCAGCAGCAGCGGGAGGGAATGTTAGAAGACAGAGTGACAGAGCAGCGACAAAGGTCAGGTAAGAGACTCCCACACAAGATATGTGTTCAGAATCTGAACTGAGCTGATCACAAATGACATTTATTCCTTTTTAATGTGCAGATCCACAGATGGCTCTCACAGGCATTTATATCAAGATTTGTACTAAAAAAAATAAAGAATACAGAAGACTGGTTGATAAACTATGGAAAAGAGCTGAGGTATTATTTCTATGTCTTTTTAAAATTACAGTATATTTATATTTGTTTCTACAGGATTACGAGAAATAGTAAATGACTTAAGATGAAACTTCTTTTCTTTTGCTTAAATATAACAATACACAGTATTGTTGAAATTAGGATTTAATCAGTCAAAAGGGTCCATGGGTTCTTAGTGCATGCCCTCGTAGTTGACATGTATCTGTACATGGATGTACAGTAAATGTATGTTTACCACTTAGATCAGTGTACTACAGCATATTAGAAAAACCAACATCATCTTGCCCACAACACTAACAGTTCCTCACTGATAAATTCCCCCAATTATGATGTTCGATAGAGGTGTATATTTCTCCGAGACAGTTAAAAAATAAAAGAAGCAAATACACAAAGTAACTTCAGAGCAGCAAATCTCACACCATACCTCCTCTTCTTCTTCTTCTCCTTCTTCTTGAGCTTCTCCAGGTCTCTCTTGGCCATCTCGATGACATCTGTGGCCTCCTTCTCAGGAGCAAGAAGGGCAGGGGAGAAGGAGGAAGGGCCGCCGTAAAGTGAGGAGCGCGTGGAGGCCCGGGACAGACTCTTCCTGAGATTCTCACTCACGGCCTCACTTTCCAGAAGTTTAGCTCTGAGAGAGAGAAATGGAATGTCAGAATAGTCACATGTGGACAAGGGATGAAAGATTTTAACAGATATCAGTGAGAAAACCCCCCCACAACAAAATAGTTTCAGGTTAGAATTCCTCCAGTTTTTTATGATATTACTTCTGTGAATAATTACTGACACATACCTAACTGGTTGCAGTGTGTATATTTGGTTTAATCTGGATTACTAACATATTGAAATGAATTAAAAAATCTAATAATCCAGGCAGTTCATACCTTAGCTCTTCAATTTCTTTGATGTAGTTTTGAATCAAGTTCCCGATCTCTTCACTGCCTTCACCTACAGACAAAATCATTTTGAGCATCAGGCTCTTGTTGACTTGACAGGAGAAGTGGGGCTTAAGAAGAGGAATATTGGAATATAGACATTTGAAGTTTGAAATAATCTGACATATTTTAAATAAAAGCCCTTCTGAATTTATTGTAGCTGTAGATTTCATTTATGCTTGTTAAGCTTGTTCAGACAGATTATTGGGTACATTATTCATATTTATTATCTGTAGTTAAATAATTGTGCTAGTTCATCATTCGAAAAAAAATACAGACAATTACGTTCTAATTGAAAACATTTATTCTAGGAATTTAACAGATAAGAAAAAAATAACAGACAGAAGTAAACAACAAATAAAATTACAATAAAAGAACTCCATGTATGTGTAAAACTGTGTATCCACATCCAATATTTTTGTCAAAAAATGCACGTAGATGAGTACGCTGACCAGACAGACCTACCCCAGTGCTCACCTGCTCTAGCCACCACCTGGTTGGCCTGGTCACTGAGGATCTGAGTGAGTCTTGCTCTCTGAGCATCGATGGTCTCCTGCATGGCCTTCACCCTCACCCTCAGGTTGTTGTTCTCCGTCTGCAGCATGGAGTTCTCATGGACCAGGTCATTGATGCCCTCCATGCCATCTTCACCCACCATACGCTTCCCCTGAGGATCCGACAGGGAGATTAATGAAACAGAATATGTTTCCACTCAAATCTCCAGCAGATGTTTTCTCTTTTGTTCTCTCGCTGTTTCAGCCTCCCTCCTCTACCTCCCATCGTACTTTCCCTCCTCTCTCTCCAGCTTCTCACCGTCTTGTACTCCATCAGCTCCATCTGTAGTCGTGCTATCTCTGTCCTTAGGGCGCTGATCTGCTGGCTTGCCCTGTCCTGGTTCACCACCACCTTGTTCTTAATGTTTCGGGCTCTGTTGGCGTACTTCAAAGTGTTCAAGGTCTCCATGAAGTCTCGATCCGATGGGCTGATGCAGGCGATCATCACTGTTTGACTGCAGAATACAAAGCATGAAAATGGTTCGTTAAAAGAGTGAATTTTCAGGCTTCTATGTGTTTTATATGGAATGTCTTTTCACTCTATAAACATTTTAGTCTCAATCTTAAAATAACAGTTCTCTAAGAAATTAAAAATGCTTTTTAATAATCCACGTAGATTGAAAACTTAAAAGGCTAAAGTCTACCTACAATACTATGAAACATTCAAACTTCATATTTATAATTTAAGGTCCATTCACACAAACCTGTTGCCACCTAGTGAGTCTTGTAACAACCGAGTCAGTTTGGAGTCTCTGTAAGGCACATGAGTGGAGCGCTTACTCCTGTCTCCCAGAGCACTGATGACGTTTCCCAGAGCAAGCTGTGGATATTCAAGGGTTAAAAACAATGTCATCACGTGCTGAATTAATCAAAACCCAAACCAATAGTATTAATGAGTGAGGATCTAAATTATATTAGTGAAAGAAAGCTAAGATGATGTTGTTGATGTTCATTTTATAGCCACCAGGGGTCTCCCTCGCTCCACCGTCCACTGTTGAATGTTTCTATGTGTCACTGAAGAATAAACTGAAGATTTGCTGCTTTAAATCATCATCCAAATAAATAAAAAACACACAGTGAGGGAGTTACTGGGTTAGGGTTAATTACATGACTACAACCTGTGATGAGACTACACTGAGTGATTCATAACATCCACCACAGACTCAGACAGGCTCTCAGCTCCCCCTCACCAGCCCACAGTTGATTGAGATGCCCTCCTTAGCCCTGTCTCCTGTCGCGCCGGTTCTCTTCAGTCTCTCAGAACCAGCTAGATCCACAAAGTGGAACTTGGCTGTCAGTGTTTCAAACTCGTTGATCTCTGAGTTGTTTGCTAAACGGTTGTCTGTTGAGTTTTCCTGGAAGGGAAAGCACAGAAAATACAAATGAGGGAACATATATTGCAATACATGCAGTATAAAAGCCAGCAGAGGGCCGGTGCTGTGTGCATTGCTTACATTGTTATCTGGGGAGCAGACTCGGACTTGGCACAGATGGATGGTGAAGATGGCATGGGAACGGGAACTCTGGACGTTCATCTGGGTGCTGGCGGTGGTGCGAGACAGAGCACCCATTTTCAGACACTGAATCATCTGTTAGAGGAGAAGTGGAGAGACAGTTGGTGGAAAGGAGAAGGGAATAAAAGTCCAAAAAAAATATGCATGATAAACAGAAATTCTTATGTTTGGCAAACTGGTGCTAAACAGCCATCATCTGGAATTTCTGCAAATAAAATCATCAGAAGAAAGCTCAAAAAATTTCTGAACCAAAATAAAAAAGTAAATATTCAGTTGCTTCTTACTCAGCACCATGATGGGAATTTAATTTCTAGTCCTAAAAACTTTTTTGGAGCATTGCATTTACCCACACTTGTTAAATACAGGACAAATGTTGTGGTTTGTACATAATAGGTGCTTTCAGGACATTTGAGGGTACTGACCTCAGCAGCAGACGTGACGGTGCGGGTGGTGACCCCAACTGTGTAGATGCCTCCATTTGCATCCTCGTGAATTTTGATGTTGGATCTCTGCTTCCTGGCATCAATGTCTCGCGTCGAGTCGAACAAGTCCAACACCTCCTCGTTGTACAACTGGTAAGAGTGTTAAATAAGGTATTTTGGAACACGTAGTCATTTTTATTTGTTTTCTCAGCTGCTTCCTCCCCACCTGTTCGCTGTCACTTGTTGTCAGTTAAAAATAAATCCAGGAGCTGACGGAGAGTCAGACTAATGACAATTTAATGGCTGCAGGGTAATCTGGATGCTTTCACAACTTACCATCACAACACCCGCACTGACCTCTGACCTCTTGCTGTCTACACGCTTGAGCTTCATCTAACTAATGGACCTTGAGTGGACTGGATATTTTCAGTTCAGAGTTTTGGACTGACTGCTTTTAAATGCACCTCAATTTGAAAAGAAATCATATTTTTGGCTCTGTGAGAAACAATAATTTTGTCTGCCTCTGTATGTTTGTGCATGTGTGTGTGTTTCTGTACCTCTAGGAACTGTGCGTTGATCTTGAATTCAGGAACAGGCCTGCCCAGCTCAGTGGCAGCCTGTCTGCGCTCCTCAATCCCTCTGAACAGGTGGTTGACGGCTCGGGGAATAATACCCAGCTCGTCCTCTCCTATGTTGACATCAAAGCCCGTTCCCATGGTGTACGTCTTTCCTGAACCCGTCTGCACATGTGGGAGAACACAAAGTCTTCAGTTATAAAAAATTAAAAAGAGTACAAGTCTATTTCATTGTGAGATTGAATGTGTTCTCTAAACTCTAATCATATATGTCAGGTTTTGCTAGCCAAACCATAAAACACTGTGGGCTACGGGTTGGGACGCAGCTCTGAGAAACAGAAGGGGGGGAGGGGGGTGTCAAAGGGCATGGGGCAGTTTCCCTGGTGACAAAAAGAGGAATGCGACATTGAGTTAAAATTCATGCGTCATGACTCTTTCTGTCAAACTCCACTGAAAAACACAGTGACAGGAGTGTGTGTACATCTGTGTGTTACTGTGTGATGACCACACCTGTAGTTACCAGATGCACATTTACATACATTATGTATGCATTTGCATGTGTGGCCTCTAACGCACACTGTGAAAGGCTCTCTGACAAGAACACAACAGCTTCAGTAACAAAGTGAAGACAGTGAATGGAGGCATTAAGAAGATAGAAAGTTTAACTGCTTTTGTTAACAGACGGCGTGTCGGCTGCAGAGAGACGCCGAGAGGCTGAGCAGCTGAAAAGGCATCAGTAACAACGCTAGAATAACACCAATAAACTATATGCTGCATTTTTATTCTGCTGGTATATCTGGAAGAAGAAGAAATACAGCAGTCTCAAAACAGGAGTTACACCTTTTGATGGAAACACAGCACGAGACGGGGCTATCTGGAGGTCAAGTCAGTGATGAACTTTTCCTCGTGGGACATTGATCATGTTGTGTGCAGTTAATATAATATGGTCCATTCATTTGAATGGAACAACAAAAATATATCTACAATCTATGCAGTTAATGCTGCTGTGCGTTTCCTATATTTATTAATTTCTACATTAAAATACCATTCTTTCGTATTTTCTGTATACGTGTGTTTAAGACAAACCTGCAGGTGTTTAGCTTAGCCTGTTCCAGCTCTGGTGTCAAGTGATTCATTCTGTTCACACTCTCCATTGATCCACTATTGAACCCCCTTTCCGCCCCTCGCTGTCAGAGTCAATACAAAGCCGTGGTGTTGATAGTACTGTACGTCGGAACACATCAGCTGATAATCAACTGATACCAGCCGCTGAGGCCTGTAAGCTCCTGCATTTCTACATTATATAATTATAATAAAATTCAATGAAATCAGATTTGTATCACATGCAGCCCTTAAGCAAAGTTCCAATGTCAACGAATAGGAATGCATCTGCATACCCTGCAACTGTGCTGACTGAAAACTTTACAAGACAAATGTCTGTTAACCAACCTGTCCGTATGCAAAGATGGTGGCATTGTAGCCCTCAAAGCAGCCGTCAATCAGTCTCTCTGTACAGTGGTGGTATATATTTTCCTGCTGGGTGTCCATGTCAAAGACGTGGTCGTAGGTAAAGGCCTTGTCCTTGCCCAGGACCACCTGTGGCTCCCCGGGCATCACAAAGGTGCAGATGTGACAACCCTCGATCTTCTCTTTGGCCAGCTGAGGACGAATCCTGGTTGACAGAAATATATGAAAAAGGTGTGACGATTAGTTGTCCACAGTTAACCTGGGTTTATGAGGGGAAAGAAAAGAAACCTGTTGTGACTTAGCAGATTAAAGTATATAAGGCATTTATTGGCATTTAATGTCTGAACCAGTCAAGAGAGCCCATAACTCTGCTAGAGCCAGCAGTCGTCTTTCTGAATTTGTAAAATATGGTGGTTCTGAATATTAAGAAGATCTGCAATACATTATACACACTTATAAAAGACATCTGGCAATGTTACAGGAAGTGAAAATAAAATCCTGCATTCATCCTCCATTCGGTTCCATCAAAAAATTTAATGGTGTATAATTTGACCAAAGACACACTCCATTCAGAAGTTATTACAAAATCCTGCTGCTTAACAAATGAATCATCAACCAAGTAACTAACAAATCAATAAATCAATCAAAGTTTAGTTTAGTTTTTGGCCAGTTTATCCTTATTTATATTTATTGGCATTTGACTCTGGCTCTTTATTTTCCTCCTACCAAGCCGAGATTTATGGTGCAATGGGAGTAATGGGATTATATCTGTCCAAAGGTTTGATGGTTAAAATTCCAGTCATGGTGCTTCTCTTTTTTAATAGTTGACAATACAGTCTTAGATTTTTTTTTTCTTTAAAGTACATTTTAGTCCTATCATTTTTCATTGATGATATTGCATACTGAATTAGTCTGTGTTGTCTTTTGTTATGGACAAAAAAAGGGACAAACATTTCTTCATCATAGTTTTCATTATATCGACACTACTGTGCAAGAGGTCATGTGTCAAATATGATTCCAAGAAAAACTTTCCACATCTTTAGAAATTCATGAGGTCCTTCCAGATTTCAATGTCCTTGGAATGTTTGTTGAAAATTACTTGAACTTATTTTCTGTGTGTGTGTGTGTGTGTGTGTGTGTGTGTGTGTTTTTGCGTGTTTCTATGACAAACAGTGCCAGCACACTCTCCATCCAGCGTCACACAGTACAGTGACCCAACTGTTCAGAGGAGAGAGAGAGAGAGAGAGAGAGAGAGTGAGGGACAGCTCTGGGTAAACAGCCCCACCCTGGAATTCATTAAGGAATAAGTTTGCTTTAGCTCAAATATATTCAGTTATTGCATCATTTCCTCCATCATGAGCCCCGTCTCTCATCATTGAACTCACTGTCCACCTGAAGGGGAATTAGAAATATCGGATGCAGTTGAAGGAAATGTTTATACACTGGGGGCAGAAAAACATCAGAAATACTTCTAGCTCGGAAAGAAAAATATTTGAGATTACAGATCATTCCTGCTGAGAAACTTAATTTCAGAACTGAAATAATCTATCCATGGCTTATAAGTCAAAAATGAACCCATATAAATCAGAACCTACAAAAGAAATACTGAACAAGACACCTGAGAAGCTCACAGCCGGATGACTATAAACGGCTGCCATTGTCGCTCTGCCGGCTGGCATTACCTGAGTGTGTGGAAGAAGCCCTTTGCATGCAGCGTGTACTCAGCATACAACGTACACATTTACATTTACTGTTTGTGTACTTTTAGATTTACATTCATGACAGTCCATGGAACTCCTGGATGGTCTGAAAGAACAGACAGACTGTGTGTGTGTGTGTGCGCACGAGTGTGTGTGTGTGTGTGTGTGTGTGTGTGTGTGTGTGTGTGTGTGTGTGTGTGTGTGTGTGTGTGTGTGTGTGTGTGTGTGTGTGTGTGTGTGTGATTCCAGCTATTGGGCAGACTCTGTCTGGGATTACATCCCTGATGAGAAAAGACAACAGAGCCAGTGGGGGGAGCAGTGGATGTCGGCTGGAGCAGGAACACGTCCTACCAGCAGTAACTGTACACCTGCACAGCATTATGAAGGCAGCTTTGTGTTATGGACAAATGTAATGTGTAGGTGCCACAGTTTATATAATAAATGAAAATTTTCATCATTCATGGACATTGATGCTACATCTGGAAATGAGGAGTAAAGGACAAGCAAATCATTGTAGTTGAAGTTGTCAAACCAAAACAACGAGCTGAAAGTCACTAAAACATCTGCAGAGCTAATTGGAAGAGAGTTGTATGCTAATTTCTATTTCACTGATAGGAATTGGTGTTACATCTGATCCCACTGTCTCTCGCATTTGTTTTACTTAGCGAGATTAGTATTAATTCAGAGTTTCTGCATGCTAACACAATATTATCATCATTTAAAAAGCTTCCTGTTCTTGTAAGATTAGATTATAAGAGGCTTCTGAGAACCTGAAACGTTGAAGCCGGGCTCCTTCCTTCACACCTTTCTGACCTCATTTAAACGTGACACACTGATCATTACGTTTCAGAACACAGAGAACACAAGGTTCCTTGCTGTCTTTCCCCAGACTTGAAGATAAATCGGCTGTTGGTAAATGCTTTTCTGGCTCAATCTCTCTGCTTACATCAGACATTATGACTCTATTCTTACCATAAAATTAATTTGTACTGGTAAATAAATCAATGATATACATTTGGGTCTGGGAACTGCAGCTCTCAGCATTATACCCCAATTAATTACCCATTTAAAAGCTATCTATCAATAAAGTATGAGAGGAGCATTTAAATATATTACAAACGGTCATCAGCTAAGAAAAAAAAATCAAAAATGATCTTTCCTCTGCTAATTTCACTTTAACTACCAAAAGAAAAAACTGTAAACAGTTATGACACATTTCAAGTTAATATTACACATTTCAAGTTTCCATATTTTCATGTCAAAGTGACGTATTCCACATTCAAAGGTATTAGGTTCTAACACCACCTTTGTGACTCTTAACGAAGAATGCTCAGTTTATTTTCCTTATTAAGAGAGTTTTGAAGTTTTTCTTCACTTGAATGTGAGGCATTTAGCTGTCACACAGATCATAAAGATGTTTTGATTTGTGATTTGACATGAATTAAAAATCAATGATTAATTTACCTGGATCTTCTCAACATAAAAACATTAAAAATTCCAGGACTTTAAATATGACAAAAGTGTTCATTAATCCAGACATAAATAGATATTGTTCTAGGAAAGACTGACGTAACGCAGTGTTTAGGTCACCTGAGCTGACTCAGATTTAATGGTAGGATAGTTTGGGGCATTACAGGAGGGAATCTTCATTAATCCTTTCGGCTACCTTGTCTAAACCTGACAGAGAGCCATTACTGCAATCCTGAGTAACAATAAAGGCACTCACTGCCACTGACGGCAAGGGCATAAAGTCACTGGGTTATTGTTCACGTCAGAATGAACAACTGTAAAAAGATTTGGACCTCAGAAAAAGTTAAGGCATAACGTTGAGTAATTCCGGTTCAGTCCGTAGAGCAAAGAAACAGGCCTGTATAATAACTATGGCCCCATTTAGAAGAAACACCCGGTCTCTCTGATTGTGTGCATCTGAAGTCTAATGCAGGGGTTGTTTTGTGTAGTTCCACGACATCCCCGGGATCCCCCATACAAGGAGGACACAGAGTGAATAGAAGAAACCGACTGTGAAGAGAGAAAGTGAACATGAAGGGGGAAAAAAAATGAACGTAATGGTCCCAGCCAGAATAAAACACTGATATCCTCACAGTCCGTCCAGTCAAACAGTCTGTTTATCTGCCTGATAATGTCAGACGAAAATCATGAGGCTCATGTCTGCAAAATTCTTCCATCAATTTCTTTTCTCTAAAAGACAAAGGTACTACCCCCATACATCTTATTTATTATATTATCATTATATGCATCGTTTTCGGGATGTTTTTTCACTCAAATGTTGAGCAGTGCAGTTAACTGTGACAAAGTAAAGTACAATTTAGGTGAGAGACGCATCCTGCTGGTGTATGATTAGGGAGACTAACTTTGGCTATGATTATAATCTGGCAGGCATCACTCCCTGATTCACGCCCAAACACTCTTTTCTCCAGGATGAATAAAGGCTGTCGTTTAGCGTGGTGGAGTTTTACTGAGCTAATCCACCTTCTAGAATGACACGCTGGCTCATCACAGGCTGTTGCTGCAGGAATTTTAACTCCACCACTGCCAAAATGTGTGCAAACACACACACACACATACACTCATAAAGAAATATACCTGAATACATTCAAGCATTTGTATACAATAACACTGTATAAGCGAGTAGTTAAAAAATAAAAAAGTGGGTAGTGACGTAATTCGATTGTCCTGAGAATCACTGCTGATGTTACTTGTGCTACTTTTTTGGTGAAATGTTCCTCTTGTGTATTAAATGTAGCTTTTAAAAAAATCAATCTTTATCATTATTACCTTACATAAAACGTGAAAAATGCCCCTTCACAAGAACACACCACACACACACAAACACACATACACACACACACAAACACAGACACACACAGAGGGGCTTTGTAAGCTTCTCCCGATGTGACAAATCCAGTTAGGCTCCTGCTCTCAGTCTCATTACTGTGATTACACTGATGGCCTGAGAAACAGTCGACGCTCCTGCTGCACAAAAACATGCTTCAAGCTCTGACATCATCTGCCTTCACCTTGATTTGATGGGATATATTCTTGATCTGATTTCATGGTTGTTCTCCTTGGCGTCTTGCATCCTCATCATATTTAACATAAATATGTTGATTATTAGTCAATTAATGCATTGTTTGGATTCAAACTGTAATTTGGATTTTCTTCTCTTTTCTTGATTTGGATTTGACTCCCTGTTTGGAATGGAGTGTTATATTTCAATCAAATAAAAATGACATTATACTATACGTACATAGAAATTCTCTTTTAAATATTCATATAAATATATGCTTATATATTATCATTATCGTTTTTATAATTTTTGTGTTGAATATATAATAGTGATTCTGTCGTATTGACCAAAATATTTATTTACAGCATTACACTTATTGAGCATTATGCTGATCTAATAAATCACATGAAACTGTAAGAAAACAGGAAATAAGATGTAAGAAATAAGATATTCTGGCAACATTAAAATAGCTGATCAATAGCTTTGCAGCCACAGTTTATTCTCTTGATAAACTGAGTCATCATAAAATAGCTGATGACTCAGTTTATCAAGAGGATGCTGATAATCTTATATTTCTTGAAACACAACAAATCAAATCACATCCTGACGTGAGTCTTCCTGACAGTAAGCCAATGAGATCAGTCCCTAGAGATGCAGCAGTTCATGCTGCATCATCACTGACTCAGAGAACGAAAGCCTGGTTCCTTTTTCTGTCTATACCAAATCTAACCTTGGTTCTTTTTTTTTTTAAGACAGCGTTATCAGCTGACTAAGCCAGCAGAAACAGAAAGGAACATTATCGACCTCAGGGCAAGAAACAACAAGACTGTTTTCTCCATATTTCACACTGCTACCAGCACACTGACTCATCGCCTAACCTCCTCATGCACCGTGAAATATTTTTGGTTGTTGCACTCCGTAGAAATATTTAGAATGAATTTGAAAAAGACCATATGATTGATGAGCTTGCAGAAAGATTTCAATTTCTTTTTAAAAAGTACGTTAAATTTGTTTTGTTGAATCAGTGACATCAACAGGACAATGAAATTAGAGATGCAGGCAAGACGTAGTTATATACTATGATATTATTAATGCATGGCAATAATGACTAATGACCTCTGGCATGATTTTGATTAAAGGACCAATTCACCCAGTTTGGAGGCTGAACTGAACACAAACTAAACTGAACACAAATTAAACACATGTACAAGGTAAACTGTGAGCTAAAAGCTTATATCTGTGCAATTATAGACAAATAAGCAGATAATATAGAACATCCCCCTGGCTTCAATCTACAGATGCCCAGTCTTGTGACTCCCGATATGTAGTCATACAACATCTATAAAATTAGGTCTGGGATGATTTGCTTCTCTTTCAGTTTGAAACTATGAACACACACTGACGGTGATTCAGAGTTAATTCATAAAATGAACAGTCCAGCTCTGCCACACATTTTCATTTGCATTTTCTTTGCTAGGTAATGCTTTCATGGAAAATTGTATTTCAGTATCTAACATAGAGGAATAAGTGAGATTATAATAAATGCTGTCCTTCATACTTTTCCCTTGAATGCAGTTGATGATCTGAACAAAACTTCAATCACAACTGACGCTAAGCAGCGGAGGAATGTGGTTTGACGAAGATGTGAGTAGACTGCAGTCCTCTGAAGTACCTTTACACCAGAAGACCCCACTGCAACACACACACAGACACACACACACACACACACACACACACACACACACACACACACACACACACACACACACACACACACACACACACACACACACACATGCACGCACAACTTGTTTTAGTGAGTTGTCAGGTCTTCTGTTTTTACAGGCCCTTGTCAGGACCCATAACCTGAGCCTCTGCTGCTCATGTTTCTGAGACTCGAGAATGGCAAACACTTCGATTTCAAGAACACACACGCGCACGCACGCACACACACGCACACACACACGCAACTTTTCAACAACCAGCCTCCATACTAGTGCTATTGATGATCAACCACTGTGAGGCGCTGTAATGAGTATAACTGGATCAGGTCCACTGGTGAGCTCCACATGCATCAGCTGTGAGCCCAGAAATACTGAAGACACAACCTGATGCTGTTCAGCTATTGATCACGAGACAATAACAGGTGCAAATTAACTTGATCAGCTGTCATGACATCTACTTTTTAACTGTCAAAAGTAAAAATTTCAATCTTTGCTGTATTCCTGCAGATTCTAGTACAACGACATTAGGTTAAACTAACACACACACAGACAGACACACTCTCTCTCTCTCTCTCTCACACACACACACACACACACACACACACACACACACACACACACACACACACACACCCACACACACCCACACACACACACACACACACACACACACACACACACACACACACACACACACACGTTGCTGTAAGCTATCTAGGAGAGCTATAGTTCTTCTAGTCAGGGGACAGTGTAAATAAAAGCTTCATTCTGCTCTTCTGAACTCACCGTGGGGGACATTAGAGGACCACCACTTAAAGAACACACTCATGCCTATCATCATGACTTACTATAGAACTCGGTGCACAAATACACACAAAAAGGGAAGTTATTTTAAAAATACACAAAGCAGATTCAGCAGGTGCATTTGTCAGAGTCTGTTTGTCTTTGTGTGTATAGTAGCTTCTATAACATGTGATCACAGTTTAATGGCCGCCCAGAGGAAGAAGATGAAGGACAACACTTAGAAATGATGGAAGGATGTAAATAAAAAGAGGGATGTTTAATTTCATTTAAATGGCCACAATGCATGACCGCTGCTGTAACTCACTACAGCTGAGCAGCACTTTGCGTCTTTCCTTTGTTGGTCACATGTGCTTGATATCAGGAACAAATTCATCATATCATTTTCTCAGCATGGCGCTGTGTGCCACAAGGAAGTATTCACCCTTTCTTGTTTTTTTCTGTTTAATTTAATTACCTTTATAAGGGCAACTCCATTCAGAATTAACATGTTTATCATGGATTGCTCTTAGAGAGAATTATCTTCTTTTTTTTTTAACCAGGAGGGATCCTTCATATTTTGTTATTGGGAAGAAAAACTTTCATAGTTACTGAAAGAAAAGGCAAAGATCTTGAATCTGTCTGTTCTGTCAGTGCAACAAAAGTTAGGTAGTGATGTCACAGTGGGCATTTTGGAAAGTCAGCAGAAATAAAATGGAAAAGGGTGGGAACAAAGGGAAGGAAAGAGTAAAATACACTGCTGACTCAGGGTTTCAGCTTCCTCCTCTGTTCTACTAGATGGGTGACATCTACGTTCATAGAAATATCACCATAAAGCCGACAAGCTTTGAAAAAACTCAAAGGTTACCATGGTGGCAGCTAAAACAGGCTCTAAGGGAAATTTTAGCTGGGTCACCGATCACAGCTCTAACTGTTTCCTGGGTCAAAGGTGAGTCAGTGGGAGGAAGGGAGAGGGTGGAGAATGCTGGTTGTCACCCTGATTGGCAGACAGAATCAAAGTGTTTAAATACATGCACACACACACACACACACACACACACACACGCATGCATGCACACACACACACAGCACAATGTAAATGTTCTTGGTATTCATTAAAAAACATGTTTAAATAAACTGAATTGGAAAAAGCGTGTTCTAACATGCAGTGGCACAAATTCTTTTTTCATGAATTTATAAAAGTCCGTTCTTTTAGAGCTTTCCGTGCATTAACAGAGGTTATTGAATATCTCAGTAACTATACTATCACATGGCAGCAGCTTGCAGCTCATTTTTCTTTGTGTACCAGTTCACTTGAGTTGGTTCATGAATATTTAGCAGGAATATGGGTGGATGGACACGGGTTTATGCATGAACACTCTTATGAGCTCACATGAAGCTTTTGTAGTATTTGGCAGCAGGCGCACACACAGCCTTTGCCCTCAAACGTAATCCTCAAAGGTCAAGGGGGCGAGACAAGAGTCTGACAGTCACCCAGGAAGAGCCAATAAGAGTTAGGACAACAGTGGGAATGAAGTTGGTTCAATCAAATGTGAAGTTCCCAGTTAATTTTAAGATATTTTTTGAATGTGGTAATATTTTCAAATTTATCTGTGAAAAATTTCAGTCATCGAGTTATGGTGTCACAAAAATATAAATATAAAAATATAATATTTATTTAAGCCTCAAATGGCCAGAGCTACCTTTATATTACATGAAGACAGATACAAACACACTAAGAAGTATACAGCTTCTGCTATTATGGGGTGTCTAAATTTAATTTAGAAAAGGTCTGAAATAGTGTAGGGTCACAGGAATTGTGGAAGTTGTTAAAGAAAATATACTTTTATATTAGTATAAAATTAGTATCAACACACACTGATGCTGAATCATTCTTGTTTGTATTTATTTATTTTTATTTATTATTATTATTATTATTATTATTATTATTATTATTATTATTATTATTCAATTACACAGCCTTTCATGAGATTCTCTGGTGCAGAAAATTCCTTTAAGCTTTCCATTTTTAATCTAACTCATCTAACTAAAGCGGAAAAGCTAAATCTGATAGTATGAAACCTGAGTCGGTTCATTTTTGGCAACACATGCTGAATAATTAAAGCTGCACATCAAGGATATTGACATACAAATCACTCAATTAGCTCCTGAGACAATGTTGGTCCAAACACAAACTTCTTGAATCGGTTGTCAACTTCCTCTAATGATTTTACGCTGAATATAGCATAAGATAAACATTCACACAGAGGAAGAATGTTACATAAGAAGAGACATCAGGAATTTGAAATGTACACATAGTGACACAGGATAACAAAGAAAACATAGTTTGTTGGATCATCCAACAATGTGTGACTGAAGAGGCTCATCTGTCGTCTGTCAGGCATGAAAAGCTTCAAAACGAGGCACAGATCATGATTCTACATTTTCCTGAATGTTACAGAGGATCCATCAAGGGGTAAGTACACTGCTAAAGAAAAAAATATTTTTAAACTACTTCATTTTTCCAATAATGAATCAAAATGACAAAATGTCCCTAACAAACTGTCCCTCTATTTAGGTTCCAAACCCCTTCCTGCTTGTTCTGCCTAGAACTTAAAAAAGACACGATGAAGACGTTTTGTCATCACTCTGGACCTGTCGGGGTAGAGGATTAAGAACTCGCTCACAGACAATATTAACCTCACAGGCTGAGGCAGGTACTGGCTGATGACACACAACCACACACACGTACACACACACACACACACACACACACACACACACACACACACGCAAAACTAAGTAAACCATTACATGCTTGGAGGAGTCAGACAGTTGACGCATTTCAGACTTTGGAAAGTTCAGGATGGACAAAACTTTTAAGTGTAAAACTAATTATAATGTTGCCACGGTGATAACTGGAGGTGAAAAATAATTAAACAGATTTGTTTGAAAGGATAAACTCACGGATTTAATTGCTGACCTACAGTGATTAAATAAATTCAACTTTTAGTTAATAATAACATGATTTTCTGAAACAAATGTTGTCAATATATCAACAAGGTTTATTGTTGCGTATTTACTAAGATGGTATGTTAGGGTGTGTCCACCACATAATAAAAGCAGGCTCACTATGACTGCTTTGTTAATACAGTAAATTTAAAAGTTGTCTAATCCATTCCAGTTGTCTTTCGAGCCCGTGTTCATGTTGTTTCCACTGTAAACACAAGACGTGTGACTCACTGACAGACACACAAATCCAGTGCTTCACAAATATCTGAAGAGTTCAGGAGATGATCCCTTTAGAATTGTTGTGGCTTAATCGTTACCAACAACACATTCAGCTACCTGCTGAATTGTAATCCAATAATTACACTCATGTTATTCCTCTTTTTGGTGTTCAACTGCTCCTGTGGGACCCATCTGGTCCTTTAGCTGCAAAATGTTCCAGTGTGTTCACAAACCAACCAGCTTGGTGTTGATTCGCTAACCTGGGGGGGGGGGGGTCATATTCATGGAAAAAGGCTGAAGCTAAGGTGAAACCAGGGTTGTGATTATAACCAAGGGAACTTTTTTTTGGACCATCGAATGCGTAAAGATATTGAATATCACAAATTGATGATAAAGCTTGATGATAATTAAACTTGTTACTACATCGTATTGATTATCCATCAGCCTACATGAATCTGCAGTTCAGTGAGGGTTTCACTTTTTTTTAATAAATTCTAATAGACCTTTCTCAAAGCACATACTTGGTCTCACCAGAACACTTGAGAGAAGAGAAAAGCTGTTGCTGATGCTACTAGCTCCATCTACGCAGTTTATTCACCCATGGAAATAAAGCAAGCTTGTATTTCAAGAAGAAAAGAATAATAGACTAAAAATAATAGACAAGAAGTGGATCCACTGAACTTGTATGAGTGTAAATCATATTAGTGATTAGTAGTTTTGTTCAACAATTTATATATAATTTCAGCCTATAGCAGCTCTGCTGACTGAGAATAATTATCATTAAATTCGAAAGCTGACTGAGTGCATAGAGAAAGAAAAACACAAGTCTGGAGGAGAGAATACGCCAGTGAATGACCTGAACATCAACAGGACTAAAGGTGGAAACTCGACTAGCAAACAAGACGACAGATCTCTCCAAATAATTAATGAAGCTACAGCTTTCTAAGAAGATACAATAGCAGGTGGTTTCCACTCAAAGACGCAAACACACACCTTTCTGTAGTTTGATTTTTATTATTATCAATAGCTTGCGTAAATATACAAGAGGTTAGGTGTTCATTTGTGTAGTGTGGAGCTTAAGGTGTTTGAGGCAGCAAATTTGTGCCTATATTTTATAATGATATTTATATTCAAGTGCATGATGATTGTCGGCGAGGGAGCTCGACTGAGTTGACTCAGTAAACAGAGTTCTGGGTCAAAGTCTGAATGCACAATGACAGCACAGGCAGAAAGACGAGACGCTCGAGAAGGAGTCACTTTTGTCCCACACAGTCGCCAATCCAGTTCATATAACACACACAGACACACACAAACACACACACACACACACACACACACACACACATATACACACACACACACTTAGAAACCCTGACATAAACTGTGACTGTCTGCTGTCTAAGTGACTAAAAGGATTGGCCAACAGGACAAAGATCAGATCACAACCATACTGGCACGTTTAAAGAAATGTGACAGGAAAGAAAACTAATGGAACAAAAATGATCAACATTTATTTGTGTGAAAAGTATTGTATCCTGAACATAAATGTCAGCCTCAGGAGACCCACACTGTTAGGGATGAGCTGCAGACTGCTCCTAATCCCCCCACAGCTCAGGTCTCCATTCATAAATCCACGACACTGCATGTACATACAGTGCAGGTATTAACAAAAGAGGCTCATGTAATGGTCTATAGTTGGAGCTTATCGCTTTGGTATGGAGGAGGGCGTGAGCACTTTCAAAATAAAAGCTTTTTTCAGATCGTTTTATGTGGAGATGTAAATATGGTGAAAAAGAAGACACGCACTAAGAAGCAGTAGTAGATGGCTTTTACAAACTGAGTGACGTGTGAGGTGAAAGGATCGCAGTGAAGGAGGAATAAAAGCAGGAGCAGGACGTTGGTGCTGGAAGCAGGTGTGACCCAGGCGCATCATGTCTGCATCCTTACCTCAGCGCGACGCGCACGGAGCTCTCATCCGGCCCGCTGCCCATGCTTCCTCCGGAGGGGAATCCAGACAGTTTTAAAAATAGCTGCTTTCCCTTTTTCTTGATCCTCTTACAAGACAAGAGAAAGCCGCCTGCCCCTCCACCCCCTTCTCTCCCTCCTTTCACCTCCAAGAAAAGCGTCTTTATGTCGAGCCGCAAGCTCTCACCACCTCCTCCTCTTCGGCCGCTTGGAGATCAGTGTATCCATGAGATCGATCAGCTCCCGGAGATCTGATTCACTCGGTGGCTGCAGGCGGAGGAACTGGCGGTGGGCAGCATCGCCCGCTGTTCGCCCTTCTGGGCAGAGATCGGTGCGTTTGTTTCAGGGAGCAGGGATCAGGCGGCGTGCAAGCTCCACAGTGGTGACGTCACCAGACTCCTCCCACTGACCGGAACCAATCCAGAAATGAAACAAAAACAAACATTATAATACTGTAATAATAATAATAATAGTAATAATATCGGTAGTTTTATACTGCAATGCCTCTTTGTTTCCCTGTTGAACTGTTTGATATTGTTATACCGGTGTGGTGTACCTATTATACTAAACACGAATCCATACAACACTAAATAATAAGACAATATACTGTATTAGTTTACCGTGGAATTAAATTTATATTCTATATGCAATATTTCGGTATTATTAATAAAGACAAGCACTAGATTTCTTTGTTCTGCTCGGCTTGCTTTCCTATTGCTTTGTAATTTTGTCTTCAATATTACTTTAATGTTGCTATTCCAAAGTTTTTATATTTACTTTTGTTGATGATTTCAATACTATCTCTATTCGTTCGTTATTTCTTTGCACATGGTACAACACACATTTGAACATGTACTCATGTAAATTATGAACAAATAATAAAATCAGTCATGACAAGCATTGTATTTCCTACTAGTTACTACAGTGAACAGTACTTTAATGATAACTAGATGAAATGCTTGAGGGCTGTGCAAGTTGTGTTCCCACGCAGCTATGCTGCCATCTAGTGGTCATTTTGTATCATTACATCGACAGACTCCAGTCACCTGCATGCCCAAAAGTAGACCATGAACAATAACACAACACAACCAGCAGACTGCAGGCCAGGAACATTCAGGATCACATGTAGTGCTTTCAGGCAGATTTCTGCTGAGAACTGGGCCTTGTCTGTCCACCACAGCGAAGAGTTGGGAGGAAACTGGTTATTTTAATAATCACATACGCCAGCTACAACTGCATAGCATCCATTTTTCAATGATAAGAAATAAATTTGTAACCAAAACCAGTAGTTTAAACCATTCAAAAAATTATCTGAAAGTATAGAAATTGATAATGGTTTAAATCCAAGGATAAACAAGAAAAATAAATCCAATGATCGTTTTCTGAAGTTGCACTGTATTTATTTACAAGAAAATGTATCTTCATCTTTCAACATAAAGTAACGTTAGCACATACCTTTTGATCAGATACCTTTTTTGTAATTGTACCCCTATTTACTGTGTGCTTAAAAATACAGATTCCTACACATGCTCAATGAGACCCCAATAAATTAAATCTGGACTATTGTCTTGAGAATTCTAAACAAAATTTTTTTATGTATTGGAGTTGCAACTGAAAATAAGCTTTTTTATGATGTTTTTGTGCAGGTACTCTAAATGTTAGCAACCCCTGATGTTAAGGGAGAATTATTACACCTTGCATCTGCGGTCCAGGACAGTCTAAATAATATCTCAAAAACTTCTTAGTGCTCACTCATCTCTTGTATATCATACTGTCATTGATGCTGCTGTCATATAAATTTTAAATTGACTGTTTGACACCGCTTCAACAACATGATTCAAGCTTCATTCCACATATTTCCCATTAGCCTAGTTCACTACTTTAAAAAAACCAAACAGATTTAAAAACCACAATGTGGCTCCACTAAAACAATCATACATGGAGTATCAACACAAGAATAAAGTGATCAATTACCAACCAAAAAGGAGACATTTATGACCTGATTACATGTGTTCATTGTCTTCATAATCATCAGAGATGCTTATTCACACATAACACTTACATTCAATCTCTAACTTACGAAGAGCTGAGAGAAATCAAAACTGTCAGTATCAAAGTTGAGTCAGTAGATTTCATTATAGCGCATGGCAGGAAACACGGAGGTCAGCAGGCAGCTAAAGGTCAAGCTAAGCAATCTGACAGGGATTGTTCAGAGGATAAGAAATGATGAGGCGGCGTTTTAAAAAGAAAGTAAGAAAGGAAGGTAAATAAGATGTGGTTAGCCTAGATTCTAGTCATAGACAAAAGTAGGCAGAAAACAGTGTTAACCCTGCTGTAATAATTGGACCACATGGGGGTAGCAGAAACAAGCTAATGGTAGATAACTAACGTCTCAGCAATCTGTGGCCCATTTCCATTAATTTGCTGCTAATGGAATCCAGTATTCACTCCATTCAAGATTCTGGTGTTTGCCAACTCCATGGTAAAAAAAAAATAAATCACGAGCTATGTAAACTGAACAGAGATAATTATTCCCACAGAGACCAACATGACTCATTGGGGATGAAGTGTTACAAATTGTTCACCATAGCAGGGTTCACTACTATGGAAATGGCACCATGTCACCGATCACCCCCCCCCCCCCCGTAAAGGTCTTAGTAGGTTGTTAATTAGTGATGCTGAAGTCATGCCTATAAATTTCAGGTCCTGTCTGATCTTCAGCTGATCTCGTGTTCCAGTGTCGCTCACCAGACTCTGTGTCATTCAGTGGCTCTCTGGCCTCCTGTCAACAGAAGCTGATGGAACAGAGCAGAGACAAAACTTTAAAGTACATCACAGAGCATTCCAGCTATTATTCCTTTCCAAAGCATTTTCATTTCAATGTTTAAAAAAATCTGTTGTCACATTTTTTAGGGAAAATAACAAAAAAAAATTTTTTTTTTGTGAGCCAGAAGCCATCATCCTGAGGAGAACAGGGCTACATCCAAACAATTACTTTCTTCACCTGAACACTAAAATCCAAAGAGGTTTTAAAAGTCACAATGGAAGCAAAGCTGCTGCACTTACTGGATGCCAACCCAGCTAACAAGGCCTGAGGGAGTTGCTTAATATTGACAAGTAGACTCAGCCTTTTACAGAACTTCCAGAATAAATTTTGTAAGGCAGATGCAGTTATACATCTAAAACTCATATGCATGAAACATTGAATATGAGGTGATTCAAGGAACGTTGTTTTTTTTTCTTCCATCACCATAAAAGAATGCAAATGTTTCTGGGCGTTTTTTTTTTTTTTTTTTTTTGCTTTTCAAACTGAGTGATGATGTGTTTTGCTTTAACAGCCTGAGAACGATTGATCTATGGAATTAAAAAAAAAAAAAAAAGCAACAAAAAAACAGTTTCTGACTGTGAATTAATGACAAGGATGGCAAACTTCTCCTCCCAGGTGTGCTTCTCAGCGCATCTGGGTGGCAAAAATCCAGAATTGTTTTTTCCTGACTCTTTGTACAGCGCAGGGTAAACACACACGCTGATCTGAACCACATAATGACAGTTCAAAAGCAGCCACCACAGATGTCAGAACCAGTGCAGGTTTTTCACAAGAACAAAATGTTGATGCTGATAAACAAATCCCTACGTTTCACAGTATCATAACTCCAGATAAGTTGCTGGTAACAAACACGGAGGCTAGATGAGGTAAAGCAGTCTCGCTCATTTCATTCCTGTATACAGTCTCAATGCTCATCAGTTCAAGAAGCCACCATGGAGCGTCTATGATCTAAGAACACAACACTACATGGATGAAATAGAACCCCAAAAGGCCTCATAAATTAAAACATAGCGTCACATGTAAAATAATTAGAATGTACACACACTTCATGGTGTTATGATTATTTTCCACTTCAGGAAGATGAGAAATAAAAGCTTTGAGCAAACTATTTCTCACATCTATCAAATGTACTGATTCCCATTTGACTGAAAGGACATCACTGTTCCCATACCCTTATTCACTGTGTTCCAGGGTCAGATTCCTCCTCTCTCTGTTTCTGTCCCTCATTGAATTTGCTCAAACAAGTTTGAGAAGATTTTCAAACTAATATTGGAGCCCTGATTGGCCCTTTTTCTTTGTAATTCATTTCAAACATTTGTAACTCAACCAATATTAGTGATTGAAGGATCGAAGAGGGGCTAAGATGAGGTTAGAAAGAAAGATTATACTGTGGATACACAAACTTAAACAAAGGCAAACTCTCACATCCTCAAAAATAATCTTAAAACTTAGAGGTCAAGTTAGTGCCGTTAAAAATTGAAATCTAAAGCATGATTTGCAAAACCCAGTGGGTGTGGAATACTGCTCTGGACATGATTTAGTGGTTTTTCCATCAGAAGGTATCCAGCTAAGATGCAGCTATTGTCTGATTTCTGTCATGACAAACAGAGGGAGCCTCTAAAACCTAAAAGTAAAGTGCTAAGAGACGAACAAATGAAACTGATGTGTGAAAACAATTGAAATCAATGCAGTCAATGTGTGTAAACTTCTCTGCTGGAGCAGGGTGGACGACAGATTAAAAAAGAGGAAGCCAGGAGGAAGAGGAGGAGGACGTGTCAGCTGGCATCAAAAGCCCCCCAGCTTTAAATGTACACAAAGAATAAAAAAATCTAGGTTTAAAAATAATACTAGCAACCCCCTCTCCTCCTCCTCTCATTTCTTTTGCTTCTTGCCTCCTTTTTCTTTTCTCTCCTTCAGGTCTCATCTTCCTCCTTCTCCTCTTCCTCCTCCCTCATGCCTCAGTTGTTTTGAGGACTGAGTCATCTCCCAGGATCTTGCAGAGCTCGTTGAGGCGATGCTGCATCTCGGGAATGCCAGCCAGCTGGGACTCCAGCCGCTGCTTCTCCTCGGTGAGGGAGAGGCGGGTTGCCGTGTCCAGCTGCTCGAAACGCCAGCCCCCCTCCCCGTCGAACTGCAGCAGGTGGGTGTGGTACTTCCTGGAAGAAGGGAGTCACATGCGTTTGGGATAAAAAAAGTAAGAAAACTATTTCCAAAAACACAGGAAGTATTTCACAGAATGGACAGATTTTGGCGTCTCACCACAGGGAGGGTCTGTGAGTGATGGAGAGCAGAGAGATGCTGGCATCCTTAGCAGCCTGAAAAATCTTTCCCTCCACGTCGATGCTCACAGCACTGGTACACTCATCCAGCAGAGCGTATTTTGGCCTGAAGGAGTCATGAGATAAATGTTTTCATATCTAACCACCGGGTCACAAGTGAGATTAAGTGTTTAGGAAAATCCCTTATATGGAACCTGGAGAAAGCATGGCTAAAAAGGAAGCAGAGTCAGCGAGATGAAACACTGTCAGAGCTCTACTGAAGCCACATTTATCAGTTTTAGTTGTCTTCTAACAGACACCCAGCAAAAGTGGTTTAAAACCAAATGGGCTCCTTCAAGTTAAATAATCAGCTCTTTATTAAGAAATGTTGGCATAACAATGTCTAAACTCGTTTTAAATCCCTTTTCCATTAATTTTTGTTCATATCTTTTTAGTTTGATGAGTAAAACGGTGTTAATGTTTGTTGTTTAATTGCAATTAAATCACTCTCTTTTCCGGAAATAAATAAAAATAAGTTTGGACATTAATATGCAAACTTTTCTGAATAAAGAGCTGATTATTTAATAGGGTGTCCTAACTTTTTTTCACAGGACTGTATCTCTATAAGAGCATCAAACAATTTGAGCGTGTGTTCTAAGGCAGCTAACCCTCCTGTGTCACATGTCAGTGAAACAACGCTGCTCCTCCTTACTTGTGGTAGAACATGCGCGCCATGCCCATCCTCTGCTTCTCGCCTCCTGACAGCACGTCCTTCCAGTCCAGCTCAGCATCCCAGCCTGTAGGCAGAAGAACGAACACACCCAGATCAACACTCAGCAGGACAGAAAAGAGGTGCATGCAGACAGACAGATAGATAGACAGACAGTTTTCCGGGTGACATTTTCCTTTGTCGTTATGGATCCCTGAGTGAATGAACGTGACCTCAGTGGTGCGAACGACAACTTTCTCAACATTCTCACTGAGCAGTCGATCATGGATTGCAGCCCTGAGCTTCCTGCAGCAGTTGATCCCCAACAACAGGCCTGTTTATTTGGCAGTGATCAGAGGGCGGCTGCCAACAAACCACAGATTCAAGTTTAGGCAATAATACTAGTAATAATTGAGTGCACAGGATCAAGTGTTTGGCTGACTGACACTCTAAACCAGCCAAACTGTCAACTGGAATTTGGAGTGCAAATTTTTCAGATATTTAAATCGTTTGAAAATTATCAAGTTATTTTGTTTATCTAATCACTTGTTTGACTAAAAATTTTTAACTGTTTAGAGATAGAGATAGAGATCAACTGTTTATTTTGTTTGTTGATTAATTGGTCATTTATATTCAACTAATAATTATGTTTTCCAGTTGTTTTTTTTAAAACTGATAGTTATTTATACACATATTATATGTATTTCCTTATTTTTGCTCCAGTAAATTGTTGTTTTTGCTCAATCATTTTCTCAGTTTTCAAAATCAGAATCAGGTTTAAACTCAAAGTCCATTGAATATCCTCACCATTATTACATCCTGGAAGGATGTAGGATGGATTGGTGGTCCAGGTCTATGACTGATGGGCTTTTGTGCAAGTTTCTGGTGATTTTATCCAATTTAATAATGTTGATGTCACATAGTTTATGACCTTAACACACCTGTAACTTGTTCTTACTACTGTCTTACCTCCTTCTCTGGTGACAATATGTTTGAGGTTGACTATATCCAAGATGGCATCCAGGTCCTTGTCACTGAGGCCTCTGGCAGACATATCCTCCGCAGAGTCTGGGTAGATCACCTGGTCCCGCAGCGAACCCATAGACATGTATGGCCTGGAGAAAACACAGACACACAGAAACACACAGACACACACCCGTTTACCCACTTTATTGACCCTATGTTTCATGAAGTGCCCTGGATCATTAACAAAGAGGTTTTGTCTGTACAAACACAAACATCTTAAACACACTTCAGTCTTGAAGGAGAAAGACATCCATTGTGTCTGTGCTGCTTCTTCATAATGTGTGGGTTTGTGTTACTGCTGCCAGCTGGCTGTCTCATCGTCAGTATAAAATATTCACCACTCTGCAGGAGGCAGCTGGCAGAGTCGAAGGCTTTTGGGTACGATTACACTTGACAGTACGTCGAATCATCCATGTGTCTTCAACAGATGTCAAACTCTCACTACCACATCCTGGAGTTTGCAGCTGGGATTATTTTCACCATCAGTACATCTATGAATTTATGCATTTATCAACCTGCACTCAGAAGATTTCTTCTGTCCAAAATCCAATCCTATTTATTGATGTGATCGTGTAAGATGTGTTCAAGATTTGACTAATGAAATAACTTGATTAGCAAGTCACATTTTATAGATTAATATGAATTTCTACAAAAAGAAAAAAAAGGTGTCATTTGAAATGCACATGAAAGGTGACACTTGTATGGAAAAAGACTTCATGAAACAGATGAAAATGTTTCTGAATATGAATCACGCTTAAGAGGGTTCTGTTCTGATCTGTCTGCAGGTCCGTGAAATGTAAACATCATTTTATTCTAAAAAAATCCACATTAATCCTTAAATATTATATTTCCAGTTAGCTCTGAACACATGGAACAACTGATGGAGTTTGTTTGGATGACACAGGTCTGAAAGATGCTCAACTTACTGGGAGATTATTGTAATCATTTCAAACCTCGTCTGGGTGGTAAATATTTCACCACAGCCAGAGCTCTGGTTTCCCATTGGCTGCCACACACACACTCACACACACACACACACACACACACACACACACACACACACACACACACACACACACACACACACACACACACACACACACACACACACACACACACACACACACACACACACACACACACACACACACACACACACACACACACAGTTCCAGTTACAATGACTTAGATGGATTACACTACTTGCGGGGTTCACCTGCACAATGATCACAATGTTTTAGAACAAGTGTGTTAGTGTGTATCGGTGTGTTTGTGTGTGTGTACCTCTGAGGGATGTAGAACATATGCTGAGGAGAGGGTTTGTGCAGACGGCCCCCGTAGACGGGCCACAGGCCGCTGAGGATCCTGAACAGAGAGCTTTTGCCACATCCGTTAGGCCCTGTGATCAACAAATGCATGTTCTCCTCCACCTGCAACACAGAGGATTTATCCAACCCCTTTAGCTCCATTACTGTTGAAATGCTATTTATAATGTCATTCAAGTCCTGGAGGGGTTAGAAGACATCAAGATTATCAATTAGAAGACATCAACATTGTCAAACAACTTCCACTTCTCACTGCTAGATGAATTGCTCTAACTTTGTGTTTCTAAATATGGTAGTTTTCACTGGCAGTGATGTGTTTTACATCACACATTGAGCAGTTTGGCAGAGCTGAATGGCGTCCATGGCAATGGAGTAGAATGCAACAACTAGGATGTTCATACATGATGCAATGCAAACTGATTCTTCCTAACAGTTACCAGCTCAACGTCAGCAGGGTAGAACAGATTAATTAACCACTTTTCCTGTGTTAGTCCATTCTAACACCTAAATAAGAACCGTTCAGGAAAAACGAGGTCACAAACCAATATCCAAAAAGCACAGAGCCGTCTCACCTTAAAATTCAGACAGGACACAACCACGTCCCCATTCGGAGTAATAATCGGGACGTTTTCACACACAATACCATTTTCCACATCTATCACCTCACCTGGAAGAGAAAAAGGATCAGCAAACAAAGGCAGTGTATGGGAGAGAATCTGAGGATTAGGTTTGAGGCATCAGTGTGGATGTGGATGGGATTTTACATATATACCTGGAAGTCGAGGATTAGACTTTGCATAGCTCTTCACATAAGAAATGGGTTGCACGCAAGGATTTCTCAAAATTGACTGTGACCTTTGACCTTAATATTGCTAGTGCTATGTTGGTGATCAAGGAATTTATCATGCTCGGCAATGTTCAGCCAGATTTTGTTGAATTTGGACAAAAGGATAAAGTCAGTGTAACTGTCCTCAAAAATAACTTACCCTTCAACAAAGTGCTGCTGCTTGCTTTTCATTAAGAGTGAAGACTATGAAACAACTCAGGAAAAACGTGACCCTGATGTGACACTGAATTGGGACCAACCAACTACAGCATCAAGTTTGTTCCAGATAATGGAAGAAGAAATATGAAAATCCAGAGGTAGGTTCGTACAGACAGACAGACGGACCTTTCTGAGGTTTGTACAGACAAACAGACCCACCCTTTATCTCCAGCGGTCCGTCGATGTGCATCTCAGGCTTGCTCTTCTTCTCCGCTGCTGCACTCGATAGTGAGGAGCGCTTGTAGACGCCCCTCTGGACGTCCTCAAACACCACAAACATGTTGTGGACCCGTGCGGTGTAGCCCGCCAGCTCTGTGACCTGTCCCAACAAACACACACAGGGGTCAAAGGTCAAAACTGGGTAAAGACAGAGCAGTGACTGAGTGACCCTAGATAGGATTGGACTCAGATACAGATGTGTGCTGAAGCCACGATTCTCTGACGGGTAGAGGGATCAAGTAGCGACACACACAGCCTGAAGGACGGCCTGAAAGCAGGACAGCTCGATCTCAGCTACCGCCATCATGGGGGTGGAGGAATACTCACCAGATTAACAACAACATACTGTGTGGAGTGTGTGAAAGCTACTTTCAGACTAAACACTGCAGTTGGTAAGTCATGAATAAATGTAGCTGTAAACTGGTGTAGTGGGTGTAATTTTAGATTAAATTTAGAGGATGAATCATCAGATTATGATGAACAACTAAAGTAAAGAATTGAGGGGTTCAGGAAACATCTCTTTATAAGCAGCTGGAGAATCTTGCGCAGTAAAATGTAGAGACTCAAGGACAGATGAGGATAAAATAAGCCTGTTGCTTTGGCTTCAGCGACGCACCCTGCAGGGAGACCATGCAGATTATTAACACAGCTTGATTAGATTAAACACCAGTTCAGGGAATTCATGGACATCATGTGAAGATTCAAAAAAATGTAACACCCTCACAGATGGAGACACTCAAATGAACTGAGGTATTTCAACAGCAGACGACTGGAAAAGTTTGTGTTCAAAGAGCTTCAGCATTTTATTCTGGGAGGATCAGTCATTTTAATGTATGAACCCTCAGTAGATCAAATCTATCAATGGAGAACCTCCTATTGATAGATCTTGTGATACAAACTGATGACGCACCTTCATCATCACCATTTTCAACACATTTTGCTGTGTTTCACTTGGATAGTGTCCAAAGTAAAAATAAAGTGGTAAAAATTTGTCTACCATGAACTACAATCTCAAACTTGGAATGAAACTTTTCTTCACAATTCACAATTTTTAGAACAGTTCTCTATAAAAAGTTAAAACACTAAGAATGATGAGAGTCAAAGTACATTTTGACACTTTTCAAACTTTTTTTCTAAAAATATTTCTAGAAAGTTTGATGAAGACATTGTCTCAGAAATCCAGATGTGAAAATGGTGTTAGGAAAGAGAGAGAGAGACAGTGACAGAGAGACAAAGAGAGCGAGAGCGAGAGAGAGAAAGAGAGATAGAGATCAGCAGATGGAGGATTATTCACAGGGAGAATAAGCCCAGAGAGGAGGAGGTCTAGACAGCTGAACTCCCTGCTGGTTGACCTGCAGTGACACTGAAGTGACAACAGATTTAATGTTGAAGCCGTGATGCCTATAAAAGTTGTTTTTTAGCTGCCTTTAACTTAATGATTCAATCTAATGTGTTCTGACTCCTAACAGAGGGCAAACTTCACCCAGCTGTCATCATAAAAGCTGTTGAATGAATGATCTGGGTTAAATCCTGGTTTAATGCTGACTATTGATCCATGTGTGAAGCACCGAATTTTTATGTAAATACTGTATTTTTTTTGTTCAAAGCTACAGACCCCACCTCCCAAAAAAAACAACAAAAAAACAAAAAACTAACAGGAAGTGCTCAATCACTGATGGAGACAGAACAAGACGCTGATAAATAAAAGGAAAAAACAGATGAGTAACAAACTGACACAAGCTGGGACTTGTCATAGTTCCACCTGACCAGTAGCATGCACACACACACACACACACACACACACACACACACACACACACACACACACACACACACACACACACTATATACTTACTCTTATAATAAATAGGTATTGTAGGTGTGAGCAGGGAATACTGAGGAATGTTCTGTGTGGCTGCTGGATCTCTTGGCCTTGCATGCAGCAACACGCAACAACAACACTGCTGACATGATGTGACTCAATCATTTCCCTCAATGTTTCATTGGTGCTGGTTGAAGTATTCCAAAACTTTACAGCAGTTTCAGTTTTTGTGTAATTGTATTACGAGGCTTGTTAGCATCTGACCCCGGATGTGTCCCTTGTGTTCATTTAATTAAACCGGTGTCGTTTAAAATTGTCGAGGAAGATTCCCACAAAAAGATGACCGAACCTGCAGCTCATGCTTATTTAAGTTGTAATTCCAACTGTAAAGAAAACGGTTTCACCACAAATGCGCTGCAGCCAAATCTTCGTATGGTCCTCAAAAAGCAGTCAGAGAGAGAGAGAAAGAGGGTGTAAAATGGGTCTCGATTATTTTCAGGGGATTAAACTGTAATGAGGGATCTGGGATTTAGCCCTCGGTGAACAGGGTCTTACATTCACCGACTTCTTTTTTAAAAACTCAGGCAAAGAGCGCTTCACGTGGAGGAGAGTAGAGACGTTTGGAAAGAGTGAACAGCATTCATCTGTCAATCAATCAGTGAGTCGATGCCTCCCTCCCACCCACCTGCTGGAGCACTTTTTCAATCAAACCTAAGCCAACAAAATTTTAACCAACACTTGCGAATATCTAAAACTGCAGCGTGCATGAACCAGTTTGGAATAACACACACTAATATGGATGATGCATTGCTTTATAGACAATTTGTGTGATGCACAAGTGCTCTGTCAAAATATAACATTTATGAGAGGATTCTACTTAAAAAGTGATGAGGCAACCGTGGTTACAACGCCCTCACCTCTTTGTAGGAACACATGATCCTCTCAATGGCGTCAGCTCCTGAGGCCAAGAGGTTCCTGGCGGTGGTGAACGCCTCTGTCCTCTCGCTCACCATCACCTGTGTGTGCCCGTCCGCAGTTTCTGGAGTGTGAAAACGCAACAAATGTGAGAGGCAGCAAACTGACTGAAGAAATGTTTGCATTGAACAAACACATGAACCCGCTGTGGAGACAAACTCTCTTACAACCTGTGAGCATCACAATGGAATGGAAATAAGCTTTTAACCTATTTGCACAGCCATTGAAAAATTAGCGTAGTAGTAACGCAGAGAAGAAAACAGTGGGTTGATTTTGTTAAAATTTTTGTGTGGGAAGCAGCAATTCCTTCACACATGCTAATTAGTCACTATGAGAAGAAAGAGCAGTAGTTGTTTAGAGATGTTAATGACCCTCATGTGCATATGCTGAAGAAGGAGAATGGTTATGCGGTTGACGTGACAACACGGACAAACAAAACTAGTGCCATCAGAATTTGGAGGATCTGTAGAGAAAACAATTTGTGGCCTCCTTCCTTACCGTTGTCAGCAAAACCAGTAGCTGTGATGATGGGCACCGCCACCATGACCAGCCCACAGCTGCTCCACACATACTTCATGAGGAACTGCTCGATCATGATGTACCAGAGGCGTTTGGAGAGGATCAGGTTCATCTGATCCGCCAGAGCCCGGTAGCACTTCTGCAGCTGACGCATCTCCACCTGGAAAGCATGGACCAGAGAGAGAAGATGTGACCTCAGATTATTCCAAAGAAGGAATATAAAATGATGTCGTTGAGTTTTTTTTAATTGAACACCAAATACAGTATTTTCTGCACTATAAAGGTGCACTGGACTATAAGATGCACTTTCAATGAATGACCTATTTCAAAACTGGTTCCATATATAAGGCGCACTGGATTATAAGGCCCAGTGTTGGTTTTTGAGAAAATCGTGCGGAAAATACTGTAATAATCTGTACTATTGGTCTCACTGTGTGGGACACATTAAAGAACTTTATTGCTCCTCTCTACACACCTTATGTCCCCGGTAGAAGGCTATCTCTTCAGCGTTTGCAATGATCCTGGAGTGCACATAGCGCAGGTAGCCCTTCCTGTGCGCCTCCTCAGCCACCAGCTTCCCAAATTTGGGCGAACACGCACGGAGGACCTTAGCCGTGGCGAAGACCACCAGCCCGGCCAGTATGGTGGGTCCTGAGGCGTTGGCTCCCCTGGACCTGGCGGTGTGGATGAGGGTGTAGGCAGTGAGCATCACGTCCAGGATGGGTTTGGTGAGGTTCGAATACAAGTGGGCCACAGACTGGGAAAACATCATGACGTCCTCTGTGAGGGACTGGTCGGGGTTGGTGAGCCTCCCGTCCATGTTGCTGACTTTGTAGTAGGTCTGATCGGTGAAGTAGGTCCGGTAGGCATGGTTCACCAGCCGGGTGCGGAAGGCCAGAGCCAGCTTGCACTCCAGATACCTGATGGCGCTGTTGACGAACGTGGCCGGGATGGCAATGAGGAGCCATTTGATCAACTGGATGATGAAGCGCTTGGGTTTTTTCTCCACAATCGTTTTAACAATCTTACCATCCAAGCTGGCTACGTAAATAGACAGAAACGTCCGCGATACCAGCGCCACAGAGTGCAGGCAGAGCAAACACAGCTCTTTGGATACCAGCTTGGGAAATAGGATTTTACCAAGTTCCAAGATCTGCTTGAAAAACTCCGCGTTTACCCCCGGTGATGCCTTCTTAAAATCCACAGATTCTATTTGTGTTTTTATCAAACAAGTGGAACCATTTACAGGCTTTGCATTCCGTCGATTATTCCTGGGGTCTTCTTTCTTGCCGAGATGCTTACAGATGATGGGGTACAGCGTTTTCACACTGTAAGCTGCAACTGCAAGAAATACGGCTTGCTTCGCCGCAGTCGTGCGGTCCCATTTCACTTTGGACGCCGCATCGAGGATGTTGGACATTTTTCAGTGGTTAGTCGTCTTTGCTGGTAATAATTACAACACCCATCCCCCAAACCACAATCACCGCGTCGACAGAAAAGAGAGGAAGACTTCTGATGGTTGTATTGATGTGAAGCCAGACCTACATGTACCGCTACATCCTTCTCTTTTCTGTACCAGCGTCAAGCACACGTAGATAACATCGAGTTAGCTTCCTGTTACAGTTGTCGAATTCACACTGCACTAAAACCGGATGTACAGATCGACTCGGGGCATGCTTTTATTTTGTTAACAATCGTTCCTAACGTCCTGGCTTTAGCACGCGTGTTTCCGCTTTCCGTAGTTGTGACGACACTTATCTCCGCCCTACGCATTGCAACGGCTTTTCCATTGGTCGCACCCCCACCGAAAGCTGATTGGTCACGCGAAATTTATCTTACTGTAAATTATGGCATCATTTCAATTTCGGTTTCGTCCAAAATGTGTTACATATCTTAATGTAAAATATCTAGAATAATATGTCATCCTTTTTTACGAATTTATAAAACTATATTTCTATGTTTGGTAACTTTTCTAAGTGGCGCGTGAGGATAATAAATATCCCCCGCGCGCCTTCAAATATTAAACGATAATTTTATTTACTGCGATAAAGTTATAGAAAACTATGTATTGATTATTGTCGCTTTCACATCATTTTGACACAGCTCTAAACCTCTATCCTGCCGCCGTTGAAAATGAATTGGGTGGGGGGTTCAAGGTAAGAGAATAAACGATGTTTTGTATCATTAATGACGTGCTAATGTTGGCGTTAGCATAAACGTAACAACTCTTCACAGGAACAGGTTTGTGATGAAGAACGATGCAAAAAGGCAGAGGGTGAGACAGTTAAGAAAATTAACTTCACTTTACAAGACAAATGTTACCTATAGTCGTCTTTACATAGTTCGAGTTAAATTTACTGGTGTTCCGTCTTTTCCCTAGGAATTCTTTGAAAAGAAAAAAATGCAACAAAGATTGAAAAATTTCGGAATTGCTCCAACATCCCCTCAAAGCAGTAGTTGTGGCAGCATGGACCTGGTGACTTTATTCATTGTGAACCAAATTGCGGCTAAGAAAAATAGTAAAGCAGATCCTCCTAAAGTGGCGGTGCTTGGCAGCTCTAAAGGGGGATTAAAGCAACAGCGGAGTGGGCCTCTGGTTCTCCCCATGAGCCCCTGCTCTCCATCACAACTGAGTTTTGTTGAGAGTCAGCCTCTGTGCAGGTAGAGATGGTTTGTCAAGACACCAAGAGTCACAACCAGAATATTAATCACATGTAAATTTGCCACTCATTCTTATATCAATTTAATCTAGTGAGCAAGACACAAGAAGGAGGAAACATATTATTCCACAAGGGTTTAAATGTCGACAGGTTAGTCACATTCCGACTTTATTTTTAGGAAAAAAAATATACATTTTTATTCTGAGATCTTCTGGCTGTCAGTCACCATACATCTGTTCCCCAAGCTGTCACCAGTGCTGGAGTCAGCGTTCTCAGACAACAGTGCGTCTGACTACCTGCCATCCATAGCTGACCCTGTCAGCCCCTTCTCCTCCACCTCACCAGCTCCATCAGGACAAGGTGGTGTTGCAAATATTTTATAGCACGCATTGTCATTATTAAAATGAGAGGATGGTAAATACAGTTTCATCGTCTCCTCAGGTATGTTTCCCCTGCAGCTGAATCTCCAGCAGATAAGTCAGACACAGCTGCATCCCCAATGTTTCCCTCCTCCCTGGGATGCTGGATTGGTGCAAACCATGGTAGAGAGAAAAAAACAAAACATTTTTAGTACTTCTTTTTTCAGCCTAGAATTGACGTTATATTTTGTTGTCAAACAGGTTTTCATACTTTTAGTTTAACAATTTCCACCTACCAAAGTCACACTTTACATTTTGCCTTTAAATGATTTTGATAATTTGTTTTGGTTAAAAGTGTTTGTTTTTTTTAATTTAAAGAATGCATATCTGAAGTGAAACAAAGAGCAAACAGCCATGTTTTCAACCTTGTCAGCAATTCAGAATTCACAAATTTACCGAATAATTAGAATAACTACGGATATAATATCAAATAGCAGTTTTAACTGTAAATCTACATTATTTTTCAAGATTATATTAAATCATTGATTAATAAATTGCAGTCTGTCCTAGTATATAAAATTTGTATTATGTAGGAAACAATGCAATTTTGGGAATAGACAGTTTAACTGTTGCACAGCAGTAACAGTGAGCTTCCATGACGATCTAGGCAGTAAAATATGACCGTTCCTTTCCAATTATGATGTAACTTTAATAACCAAGAACATTTTGCTAGTTTCAGCCTTTTTCTCAGCCAAGAGACATGACAGACGGGACACCCTGGTCGTGCGGCTCAAACCTGATCTTTCAACCACCAGAGACTTCCACTGCAACCGGAGCCCTGTTTGGAAGTCCAGCACCAGAGTGAGTCCAGTACCAGAGTTCTAACATTTTCTATTTCTGAAGAAACCAATAAACCTTTCGACATTCAAAGCCCACATGTGTTATCACAGTAATACAGTGGCAGGGGACCATGCAAGATACGAAGAGACTTTCTTTTTCAATCAACCAGAAGACAGAGAGGACAACCAGTTAGAAGCAGACCATCAGACTGAGGATGACGTTTTTAGGGGTTTCACTGCTGAAGAATGTGAAAGAGAAGGTGAATACTGTTTCAAACATCTGTACACCATCCCAGTGATGTTTTTCATTTGATTAACATTATGTTTAATTTCAGCTTTAAATTTTGGGAGAAGAAAGTTAAAGATATATCTGAACGATGAAAGAGCAGTCAGACCGTCAACACCACAGTATGTGTCAGTGAGTAAAATATTATCAAATGCTTATTTGATTTGTAAAATGAATTTTATTTATTTTTGATCAGAGCTGTCCCTGACTCACTGTGTGTTGGAATGGAGGTAGGCTACCGAGTACAAAAGATAGTGTGTTAAATGAGCATTTTATTACCATCAAGTGGTGGAGTTTGAAACTGCAATGGAAATCCGTGTGAAGTCAATCATCATGAGCTGTTGTAAAGAGCTTTGTACAATTTTGCATTTATCCTGATAGTAGGCATGTGGGAGTGGATGGTGCAGCTTCAGTCTTACATATATATATATATTTTTTTTTACAGTTGTCCAACTGCTCTGATGTGAACTTTTGTAAGTGTCTTAAGGCTCTCCCATTAAGCTCCCCATATGTTATGCAAATGCTGGCAAACAGACAGTGAACTGAATAGACATGTTTTTTTTTAAATTCCACAGCATGCCTTGAACCCAACAATCGCTCCCTAAATTGCTGTGACTATTCGCCAAGTCACTCCAGTAATTCAGGTTACCTCAGTTCAGACTCAAGAAATGTAAGTCAACTTAAAGCAACAGTGGAGTTTACAGATTACTAATAATATTTTCAGGATTTTTCATTAAATGTGATTAACCTCAGAGTGTAAGTTAAACATCTCTTTTTACCTTAGTAAACATACTTGTCAGAAATAATTATCATTATTAATGGGTTCTAGGCACAAGTTTCTTTTCCTAAAATACTGGATTACCATGAATTCAATATGTAATTCAAGCCTTGTCTTGTTTCCCATTTCTGTCTGTATTTTAGGATGAAGATCACTCTCAGGCAAGTGTCCAGGCCTGTTGTGCGGATGTCCTCAGCCCAAACCTTGGCTCACAAGGGAATTCACAACAAAGGCAAACTCAGCCAAGTCCTCTCTCCCCACCTCTAAAACACACAATGAGCATCAGACATGACCATAAAGTCATGGAGAACACGGTCTTCCCATATAATGACATCAGAAGTAACAGTCAACATGACAGAAGCCACTCTGACATGCAGAGATCAGAGCCATGCAAATGTAAGAGGACATCCAGCCAATCTCAAGATGTAGGAACTCAAACTACAGACACCCCACCGACTCAGATGTGTGACGCCTCCACTCAGTGCTGCTTTGTTGGAGACGGTACCACTGAAGCCACTGGGTTTAACTTGTTCCCACCACCCACTGATGTGTTTGTACAGCATCCATCCACAGGGAGGCAGACTAACACTGCTGCTCAGATAAATGGAGCAAAGTTTACAACCAGGGATGGTTCTGTACAAAACAGCAGCTTTGTCTGCAAAGTCCCAAACAACACCCATGGCATTGATCCCACAGACCCATTAACCCGCCTGTAGATGCTCTGAGCATGAGGAATGTCAGAGGTTAATTATCAGAATGAAAATGAAAATTAATATTCCACTGAGACAACAACAATGAATGCATGTATTTAGCTGACTAAAACGTTTTCTACTCTTATTTTTGATGTCAGAGAGGGAAGAGAGAGGGCAAAAGGAAAATGGCCGACTTGTTCAAAGAAGTGAGGGAGGAGGTCACATCTGTCATACGAGTTAGCAGACGGTCACAAGAAGCAGACACAATTCAAGAAAAACAAGACCCAGTAGGGTACAGAAGGAAGAATGGATGCATTATTACTGCATGAAAAAAACATGACTGTTCTGTGCATGTTTTTTTAAAATTCAGATTATTACTGAATCGTTTTTTTAAAGCATAGAAATATAAAACATACTGTTTCTGTTCTCGGTACCACAACAGAGTCAAATAAAGCCCCAAACTGCTCCACTGATTCAGAAGTTTATTTCTTTCACCATATACACGTCCAAGTGTTAAGATTTCATGAAGATATTTATCTTTTATAGAATATAAACTGTAGTAAAACATTTAGCTCAAACAATCAAATATACAACACTCTTTTTAATAGAATTTTTGTATTTATTCATAAACTTTAGAAACACAGCCAGTTTACATTGAAGAAAAAAAAGTATCACTACAAATGCACAACAAATGTCCCCACTGTTTTAGTAGACAATGTTAACACGAGAAGATGTCAGCAGCTTAACACCACATCAATGAGGTGCAGCTTGAAACAATCATGTCCAATACTTGGTTGACACAAATTTCATTACACAATCTGTTCAGGAGCTTCTTCTGTGCGTTTAAACATTCAGGATAAAACGACTTCATGTGGTATTAACACATCCTGAATCAAATGAAAATTGAAGTTGTAAAACAATATCCTCTGTGAGCCAAACGAGTCTCCTGTGAATGAAAATGTTGTCAAACCTTTTAAATTTTAATATTTACCAATTCATACTGAGAACAGATTGTTCTGAATCTGTAATTGTTGGATCAATCTGTCTTCAAAAAGATGTTGGCTGTTGAATTACTCTACATTATTTTGTCTATGTGTTTTCCGTTGTTTCTGATCATTTTCAGAAGAATACAAGAACATTTAACATTTCTTTTGGAGCATTATATAAAATTACTCCATCATCATTTATGTATTTCAAGTAGAGTTAAAAGATGGTGCAAGATGACTATGAGTGGAAACCTGTGACTGCAGCATGCTTTGGAGAAAGCTCACCTGTTAAAACAAAATGACTTGTAAATACTGGGCCGAAATCACACTTTTAAGCTGCTTAGGGTAAATCCACATTTACATTATAAAAGTTTACATAAAGGATGGTTCTAGTTTCTCCTCATGTTGGTGCTGTCTCATTTATCATTTGTAAGAGTAATATGGTGTTAATTATACTGATTTCTGTTATCATCTGTATGTAGATGTGACATCTAGACAATACCGTAATATCACAATACTCAATGCAAATACTTCATTCAACATTGGTGGCTCACTAAGATGTCAGTACATTGTGCCATGGAATTTGATGTACAGCTTCTTATTTGAAAAGGTTATTTAAAAAGAGGTATTATATATTATTATTTCATAATGTGCCAAAAAGAATTGCTTTCACTTGGATTGGTCTGCTATGAGAAAAAAAAAGTTCACTGGAGACAGTAACCTACGTTTGTTACACAAAGTCATTCAGTAGTCTACTGTCACACAGGTTTTACTACTCATATAGGTAAATGTATTTAGTAAGGTGTCATCTCAAACAGTTTTACAAGGTTTAAACTCAGCATCACCAAGCATGTTAAATCCTACTGTGACTTTTAACATGAGAAACACATAACTGACATACTCTGACATTTGTACATAAGGCTTTGGAGGAAGACAGAAATCAAAATACATTAAAATAGTAAAATAAAATTATATTCATCAAAGGTGAAATGCACATATGTACAAAAATAAAAACATATATGTATATCATGTCATAATATGATATAGTGCATGATTAATAATCACAATAATAATCAGCAATGCATGTGGGTTAAAGCAGATGTTTGTTAACTGAGGGACAGATTGTGTGAGGCTGTGCTCTCCACAGAAACATGTTAAATCTTGCAGATTTTAGACCTAGGTTAAGCAACATGATTGAAAAACAAACATTTTCTACAATTTTTAAGATTGTTGCATTGCTGAATGAGAATTATTAATTAAGATTATTAAAAGAAACCATCAAAACAGAACTGAAATTCCTCCTCAGTGCTACTTGAATTTGTCGAGGCACCAACTGACAATACAAGTTTTCTAAAGCTGGGACAACATACTGTACATCTCTGGTGTTTGCTTCTCATAAAAAAGATCACAAACAACCACAAACTAAGACAGTCACCCAATGAGGAACTGACATCTGTGTGCTATGCTACAAGCTCAAATGACATTAATTGAGAAGTATATGTACAGAAAGGCATAATGGTACCATAGATCAACGGTAGATAATAACTGCTGTTACGTTAACCTGGTTTTTAAGCCCACATTTACTGTAACATCTTAAGTGGACATTGGCATAATGATGTAAGTTCAGTGATGTTCAATTTTTTTATTATATGTAAATAAATATCAATTAAAAGATTTATCAGAAATTGTACAAAATATGAGGAATACTTTGCTGATACTCAGCTGAAGCACATCATTATCCTCAATGAACTTGACGAGAGAAGTGTTCCTTATATTTTGTACAGAGGGTGTGTGTTGTCAGCATTCATGTTTCTTGTACAAACATGAAAACATTTTTTAAAAATGTTTTCATGTTCTTAATGGATGATTTACCCTTTCTGAAAGCAAAGGTTGTTCAGCGGATATTTTGATTCATTATAGCGTAGCAATTATATTAATAATTCTCATTTAATTTCTGGTGATAAGAGGAACCAAAAGATTTCTGATCAAATATCTATTGAGATATTTGTGATGCATGGTGGAAAGTTCTGCATCCACTAAAAAAGGTTTTACTCCAGCTTGGCTTCCTGCCAGCTGCTACAGCAATATCTTTAATTTGGGATTGATGAAAGAAAAATTCTTTATAATGGTTTCATAACCAGGGCAACCAGTGGAGCCTCAGCTCAGGAACAAAAAACAAACAAACAGACAAACAAACAGACCCAACCTCTCTACCTCTGGTTTCATGCAGAGGTGAACGAAACACCTTAAGCACGTTTGCAGACACCCAGGCTATGCCTAGTCTACGTCAGATGCGTCATTGTCTGATAGATGGTAGTTTGAACCTTTTACTCGGATGTACTCGACCTGCCGTCCCTCGTCAGAATCAGAGGCTCCGCAGGAACAAAGCTGGTTTTCAAACAGCGCTTCAATCTCCTCTAGACGCCGGCCTTTGGTCTCAGGCAGGCAGCCGTAGATGAAGAAGAAACCCAGCAAAGCCAGGCTGGAGTAGAGGAAAAACGCTCCTGGAGAGAGGGAACAAAGGAACTCTTAACACCCACAAACACAGGAACACGCTGTTGAGAGCCATGTTACTTTTAATAAATGCGTTTGCTTGTTCTTGTCCATCAATACAGAAAGAAACGGGTCTGCTAATACTGGATGCCTACAGAGTTGTTCTGATGTGTAGGTGTACTTAGAAGCAACATGTCCTCATCAGAATGACACGACAGCATGGTTAACTCACATCCAGGAACAAGACTTCACGTAGATATTTAGTTGATATAATGTAGATACATATTTTGCTATATTTAATTCCTCCCTGTCAAAGCAGAATGACATTTAGAGGCCATACTTAGAGGCCATAAACAAGTGTGCATCATGTTTAAAAACCATTATCATTTCCTTGATAACAACATTGTGTTTTCCATTATTGGTAAATTACTCTTATAAATCGGATGGAGAAGTTAAATCGATCATTAACCCACTGCATCTCACCCCAGATGGATCGATCGCTTCTCACACAAAGGTCACTTCCTTCCTGTCTAAGGAGAAACCTGCTGTAAACTGAGGAGGCATGGAGGAGGTCATAAAATAAATATATCTCAGGGTATCAATCCGTTTCTCCCGCCTTACTGGGCTTGATGTGAGGTAGAAATTCATGTTACATAAGATATGTGGAGGGGGTTGTATAATGATGGAGAGAATTAGATGAAGGCTGACAGCATTAAGGGGTGGTAATAACTGTTCCTGACAGGGGTTACGATCACCCGAGCGAAGTTTGACTTGGTTTATGAGAAAGAAAATCATGCTAGAGATGCTCTACTTTGTCTCCTGCAAATTAAAATTAAAAAAAATCAATGGTAACGTAGTAACACATGAGTTTTTGAGATCTCTACATCATAACTGTGTTTTTTCCCCCCAAAACTGATATATATAATTACATATTTACAAATTAAAACTCATACACTGTATGTATACTGCATATATACTGTATATACACTGTACACACACATAAATATACATATATATTTTCTACATACATTTTTTTTTTTAAATTGTCATTCAAAACACTCAAAAAATTTGATTTTCCTGGCAATTATTTCACTGCTGAGGCTTTACGGGGGTAGGTGTCTTGCTCAAAGTTCATCATCCAATAATACTGACCGTAGTAGGTGAAGTACTGAGCCAGGTGAAGGAAGGTGAGAGACACCAGGACATTGAAGGTCCAGTTGACTCCAGCAGCGCAGGCGTTGCCTGTGCTCCTCGCCCACAGGGGGTAGATCTCTGAGTTGATGGTCCATGGCATGGGACCCATCCCTGAAGAGATAGACATGGGCTTTCTTTATGAGGAGGTGTATGAGGGATATAGAAACTTATTGTAATTATAAACAACAAAATTCATCTGGGTATCTGGAGTGCCTAACAACCCAAAACTGCAAATGAGGACATTTAATGTGAAGTTCTTTATTGGTTAAATTTGCATACACCACCTTTTCAACTGAGTAGCTCTGCCCACGGCTTATGATCTGCCTCATAGATCTCTGAGCTGAATAAATTCAACAGGATTTGAAGGAAAAGTTGAAACTGTTTCACCTAAAAGAAGCTTCTTCAGTTCAGTTTTGATTTCTTACCTGGGGCAAAAGCAGCCAGGTAGAGCACCAGACCCAGTAAGACCAGCCAGGAGTAGGAGGTTGGGCAGTAGTTGTAGGCCCAGTAGGTATGATCCCTCATCAGGCTGGAGTTCGAACATCTAGAAGGATAATACTCACTCATAAGTTTCTGAGTGACCAGAACACTAAACGCTTTTATTGTAATATTGCGTTCTTTCACAACTGTCACCTCATTCTTGCATCCGGAAGACACACTCATACAGCATCCTGTGACTCACCTCCCCCATGCAGCTTTCTCAGTGGAGGCCTTATTGACTGGAACACAGGAGGAGGTGAGGAGCACTGAGGCATTTTCACGGTAGCAGAAACCACATCCAGGATCAAGCATGCATGGCTCACACAGCCTGCAAGTCGAAAGGCAGCCAGAACAGTCATTAGCCATAATTTCATTGAGCGTTTTTCTTTGTGTGGCCTTCTGTAGAATACTGACGACAAACATACTTCATCAGTTGACGTGGCGATGCACACAATTCATTCCATCCTTAATAATCCCTATTCTCTATTTGAGATTTTGCTCATTATCCAAATGAAATAAATGGATGGCTGTTCAACAGCCAACAGGAAATTACTCATCAAAAACTTTTATCATCATTACACAATTATTCTTTCTTATCTCTCTGTTAGGTCTTTATTAAAATAAAATCTGGTCATGTACTATAATGACTTATGAGATTAGTTGTCCACATGAAAGAGGAGTTAAAGCACGGCCTTTGGGACAAATTAAATTTTCACAAGAGCACACTATGTTGTCCTTGCTACATCATCAGGTTTGCTGCTCCAATCTATTCTATTTTTATCGCCTGTAGAGTCCCTGTATGTGATGTACCTTACTCTGATTACATACAAAGGTCAGCTAGGCTAAATAAAACCCGGTACCGCAGAGAGACCAAAAATAAAATAAAGTGTTCGTCTACAGAACAACTCAAGAAGAAGAAGACAAGCTGAACTGGAGCGCGCCCACACACACACACACACACACACACGCACACACACACACACACACACACACACACACACACACACACACACACACACACACACACACACACACACGCACGCACACACACACACACACACACACATACCATGCAATTAAGGGGAGAGATGGCAAAGCGATGAGCAGCTCAGAGCGCCCTAGGAGCAGCTTGTGGGGTTGGTGCCTTGCTCAAGGGCACCTAGGCAGCACTCACGAGGAAAACGGACACCTCTGCAGCTACCAGTTCACACTCCATACTTTTGTCCAAACTGGTATTGAACCGACAACACTCCAGTCCCCAAGCCATGTCCTGGAGCTACTGCTGCCCCTATTAAATTCTGACGTCTAAAATTTTTAATATAAATATACACATATTTAAAAACACACATATAAAATAAAAAATATCTACTTTGGCTTATTACTATTATTATTTTTAATGCCAGTCGGAATGAAGACATTTTCAAACAACTCCTGGAGCTCACATGACTGTCATTCACCATCTTGACTGAGTAGTAACATCTGCTAGCAGCAGTTGACATTTTTTCATTCATTCTTTTTCTTACAACTTTTTATCCTCTGTTGAGAGTCTATCACGGGTTACATATAAGCAGGTCACCACAGGGCCAACATACAGAGAGAGAGAAACAAACAATCCCTCTCTCTCATTCATTCACATGGGGTCAATTTGGAGTCACCAGTTTGCCTCTAGTGCATGTTTTCAGTGGTAGGAGGAAACTGGAGATCCCAGAGGGAAGCCATGCAGACATGGAGAGAACATTTTATCTTGCAAAATCAATAGTCACCAGCTAGAAATCAAGACCCTGCTTGTGGCTAAATTTGTATGAAAAAGAAAAAAAAAACGTTAGATTTTATTAACTAATGACATCACTGTAAATTGACATAATCAAAGAGCCATTCAAGTTGACATCACTTCCCAGAAAAGAGACTTCCAGTCGTGTCCCGCTGGCGACGCCTTAAGAATCCACCAATAAATGGGACGCCCATTCCACAATGAGTGTGAGATGCCTGCGGTGGCTCTGCTGCTCTTATGATGCTGCCGCGGTCAGTGATGGGATGTGTGGGCTCATCCAGCATAAAGTGAACTCAATGAAGCCACAGTAGTGTGGTAAAAGCACTCATCTCTTCAGATTACCTCCATGTCTGATTACGTGTGTGTTCAGTGCGTGGGTGGTGGGCGATGAGTCCATTTGGTATTGTTTTTGCTGTGATGATGAAAGACCGTCGTTACACACGAGTTTCATCCGACGTCGGTTTAAGTGAGAGTAAATTGGGACATAGTGGCGTCTGATCTCTGGCTTACACACAGCTTCTACTTGTGCTTGTCTTTTGCTGACAACTTAGACAAATAATGAATTGTATTTTAGTCTGATGGTTCTGGAGAAAAAAATTATAACGACATCTCTACTGTGATGTTTATATTCTGAGTCTTAATTAGATGTAATAAACATGCTGACTATTTAAAGAGCTCAAATCTGTCATTTAGACTCAGAAATCCGAATCCTGACATCTTTCAAATACAGAGCTTTCAATAACGTACGTGCAAAAACCTAAAATTTTCAAAACAGATATAATTTAAGGATGTTCAGTGCCTGAAATTTTCCATCCCTGAGTGTGCACTCCTGCACTCAGGTTTGATATTCTGACAAAATATTGGGTGCTTTTACAAATAGTAGAAGGGGCTTCGCCATAATTTTCACTGCATAATGAGACCAAATGACACTTAATATCAATCCTTGTGCAGATCTACAGGAGTGCTCTTTATACCCTTTTGCACTTGCCTAGAGAGTATCTAAATATACATCTCCAATACACGCAGCTCAATCCTCAGAAGACATCTGAATGTTGAAATATTCTATATTTAAATATTGTAAACCTATTTTTATTGTAATGGTCATTGTTTCATAACAGAAGAGCCAGTCTTCCACTAGATGTGGATTTGGATCAAACTTACTCTAGATACTCACTGGTATTTAGAACAGGTAGCATTGGCCATCGATGGGTCTGTTGGGTGGAAGTTGACAGGAGGACTATGCTGAGCAGACATCAGAAAACCGATGGCCAGCAGACTCAAACTCAAGAATGTACCTGTTGAAAATGACACATTCGACATGAATGAAATGCCATCATTTAGACATGATGGACTGACACAGACATTGTGTAAAAACTTACCAATGATACTCCCCAAGGTGAGCTTCCTGCGCCCAACTCTCTCCACCAGCCACACGCCCAGCAGGGTAAACAGGAAGTTGGTGAGGGTGGTGAGTCCAGCAAGCCAGATTGCCAGCCTGTCATCCCGGACTCCTGACATCTGAAGGATGGTGGCACTGTAGTACCTATAGCATGCATAGAGGGAAGAAAAGAATGAGTAATTTAAAGAGTCCAGTGGTAAAGACCGATTCTAATTTATTCAATCCGACTGTAATGTTTGTAGTTCTGTTGATCTTTTGCGAGTGTTTATCAATTTATTAAAAAATACATTTAGCGTTACTGTGTTAATTAAAGGCATAGCTGTTTACGCTCAGCTGATAGGGAGGTAATGAATTTCAAATTAGGCGACAATGGGAATATGATAAAGGGGTGACGTTTTCAGACTGAGGAATAGGACATTGATTTGCAGCGCCACTTCTCCTAAATTTAACTTTCAAGAACACTACCATACCATGAAATAATCACTTACAGTATGTTTAAATGTCCATCCATTGTAATGAAATAGATGAACATTATTAACGTAAGTGCTAAATAAAAAGTTGGTTGAATAAAATGTTAAAAACTGGGATATTTTAACAAAGTTTTGGTGTTTGCTGCTTTCTCATTTGGACTTTTTTATGCTAATGTAATCTAGTGGTGGCTTCAAGCATAGACAAAAAACAAAGCCAATAAATGTACATATTAAAAGGTTGAAGTATAACTTAAACAACTTTGGTACTAAAAGAAGAAAGTGAAAACAATTTCGCAATAATCCATTTCACGGTGTATAATGCAGTCAAATACACTTACCAATAACATTCAAGTTGCAGTAATACGAAGTTACAGCTATCTCAAAAGCTTCAGTAATATATACACACACACACACACACACACACACACACACACACACACACACACACACACACACACACACACACACACACCCTCAAAACAATATCCTTAAAAATGAATATATGAGATAATTAACATAGACCACCTCCAACCCTAACCACAAGTTCTCTTCTTAAGAAGCCACTGATCATCCTCCCATCACGTCCTCCATGCTGGAGTGTCACTCATCTGGATACTGTCAACGATCAGCTAAAAATAGTCGCTCACCAGTCACTGTCGATGGCTCGTCCTTTCTCTTCCTGTCTGATCTCGCTAAGTATCATTATACCCTGGCACCATATAGCTGTGTATAGATTATCTCCAATAATCACAAACAAGACTCTAAACTGTTGTCAACAATACAGACACCTGCGTGGGGTCCATTTCTCACCTCAGATGATTTGCTTCAACCCACAATGGAGGGAACAAACATGAACAAATGCACATTAACACATACACCTGCTCTGCTTGTGGGGCCATTGCAGAAATGATCAGTTTGAATAAGTGGAAAACTGCATACTCTAATCTGGAGAGGTGTTTTTATTCTCATGCAAGCTGCATAGAAAAGCTGCAGTGTTGAAAATTCCAGAGAGAATGCAACACAATTACAGAGGAGGAAATGCTCATTAAAAATAATGAGTGTCCAGCATTGTTAGCTTCTCTTTCTAGGCAGAATCAGCTTTCTGTTTTTAATCCATGCAAATGAACTATCTCTCCAAATAAAAAATGTTTGAGGGATTCCTTTGAGAACTCTTCTGTCATTGTTATTCAGTCTGACCAAACAGAAGGAGAGGGCATCAAGTTACCAGCCTGCAGATTTGTAGGTAATCACAGTTACAGCCATGCCATTTGCACACTTAAGATGTATGTCTGCAAATATACGTGTTAAATGAAGACATACACATGAACACACACTCAAAAACATACAAATCTGGGTAATGATGGTTTTTAGGAACAGCAGCTGCAGGATTAAAATCACTGTTTCTGTCATCAGCAGTGTAGCCAGCAGGGTTGCATATCCAGCCTCTAGGAATGAGACCACTGTTTTTTGACCGATGTACAGACATGTTTCTTAAAAACATCGAGGAAAAAAAAAAAAAGAATCTCAGATTTTGAAAGCCCTCTCTGATGAATGTCACTGCGCACCCCTCCTATGAAAACAGTTATTTAACAAGTGTTTATTTTAAATTCATGTTAGATAGGGGAGAGAAGGCGACACAAAATATTAATGTGCTCAGTTAATTATTCAATGTAATGATCACAGAAAGGTTTAGTTATTAAACGTTGTACTATTTGCTTGTATTATTTCTACCGAGTTGATAATGGTAGTAGACTTTTATAGAAAAGTGATATGTTTATGTTTTCAAAGGATGCCTGAGCGAACCACGCATATCAACTGACTTCCAGCAAAAAATAAATCTACTTTCTAACTGCTGTCTGACTAAGACTGTTGGACTCCTTTACCAATTCATCAGTATTATCTTCAAGGTAACTTTATGTATCATCTGATGATGTGACAAGTGATGTTGGGATTGGACCAAAGAACAGTTGCACAAGTGTCCTTCAGACTAAAGTTACTTTCCACTAACACTCCATACATGAAATAACCCCATAACAAGAGCAACATGCACACACACACGCATGCATGCACGCACACACACACGCACGCACGCACGCACGCACGCACGCACGCACGCACGCACGCACGCACGCACGCACACACACACACACACACACACACACACACACACACACACACAGCAACAGAGATGTGACATGCAGACACACCCACTGTGTTTCACACAAGAGACCCAGCCAAGTGCTGCACCAAAGCAAACAAGAGAAGGTGTGATCTGGCCTCCACCTCAGGCTAAAAATGGAAACATGGATCCACACTCCTGTCAGTCCTCCATTCCAAAGCACTCATTCAACACGTTAAAGGACGGAACGACAGTGACATCAGCAGGGAGGCAGAGAGATGCAGCAGTGCGAAAGAGGGGGAAAAAGAGGAGGTGGTGGTAACTACAGGGAGAAAATAGGCTGAGAGAAAATATCACATTTCACACACTTCTTGCAGAGGTCACAGAGTTGTCAAGTAGGCCAAGTCATTGACACCTATCAGCTAAAACTGGATTAACTCTAGTCCCCATGAACAGGCTCCAGCCTATAACCCGTGTTCCTCTTTTAGTTTACAGATTACAGATATGTTTTTTTTTTTTTCTCAACTCCGTCTTGTATGCGATCATTCTGCACTATTTGGTCTCAATCACAGGAATGGTGCTGAATAGATGACTCATGGCTGACATTTACTGGACCGTCTTGGAAGCTGTTAACTCCTAGGAGTTCACAACACAAGGTTTTAAAGGACAACATTTGTGTTTTGTGTTTTTTTTTTTTAGCCATGAACCACATACTTAACATTTCTGGATACTACTACCCAAGTATGTCACTACTTTGTGACCTTTTAGAAAGAGGCTGTTTTCTACTGTTTTTTATCATGAGTCATTTAAATGGTCTAACCCTGTAAAGAGAGGAGGACATTTGTTCAAATGCTTCATGAATATATCAGACAGTTCTTTTTTTTTCTTTTTTTTTTATGGACATAACAATTTATCACATGCATTGAATTGGAAAAAAGTCAGTATTACAAAATTTGTTTTTCACACAGAGGGGGAAAAGTTTCTGTTGGATGAAAGAGAAATGGAAACAGACTCAGCCAATACATGATGACATACATAAAGAGAGTCTGTGACTTCATTGTTCATCAGGCTTTCAGTGAAAAGATGAAAAACAGCTGACAAAAACATCAGATTTGTGAGTGGTGATGAGGAGACTGTGACCTTCCTGTAACATATACACAAACTAAAGAGAAATTCCAATTTTCCATCATATTTTTAAAATGCTTTTCCATAATGATGGTGGACTGGTGCCACTGGTGACTGGTAGCCCTCGCCTACTTTTTTTCTGCAGCGGTTCTGACACAAGAGTTAAATAAATACAAAAAAATGAGTATTTTCAGGCTGATTTTCTTGACATTTTGTAAAAATGTGACCTAACTTTGGAAGGGACCATAATGAATAAGAAAAGAAAAAACAGATACAATATTATGGTATTTGGTTTGGATGGATTCAACGTGAGTCTACACATTTGTCCGGCATTCATGATCATTTTTACAAACTTTGTACTGCTTTGTACTGCAAAAATAATGTGTATAATGTGTATAATGCAATGTGTATAATGCAAAGCTAAATATACACTTTAAAACACTGCTATCTGAATAACTACATTTTAATTGGCTGATTTTGTTGTAAAATAAGGTTGTATTGTGTGTTTATGTGTGACCCCTGACACCATATTAACTTTGAGCTACAGTTCCGCTGCTTAATTGTATCCTAGGTAACAAAATACAAATGTTAATGTGAATTATTTTTATACCTCTTTCTACGATTTCAAGATGGAAAACAAACCATAAGTGTGATATTCAAATGATTGGGTCAAACTCCCCAGAACCAAACAAAGTGTCTTGACTGATGGATCAGGTGGTGATGCTGCTGGAGCGGTTACTGATGGAGAATGACAACCCTCTATGTGAGTGTGAGGGTGTGAAAGAGAATTAGAGGCAAGGCTTCCTTCCTTTAGAAGACAGAAATGCTCTAACAGAGTGCTACTTATTGATGGCATGCTGATCTAATTATGTAACTTAATAGTATGGATTTGGGGGTTGCTTCACTGTTCCCTTACAGTAATCTACTATAAGGCTACAGTGTGAGATGAGAAAATGGAATGAGTGGTGGGTGGAATCAAATCAAAGTCAAAACCAAAAGTGCATGAAATATGCATAGAATTAAGGTGAGAAGTAAACACCACTTGAATGTAAATGAAAATATTTAAGACAAAATAAAATAAAATAATAAATGTAACAGTAAAACCTAGACCTGAGTAATTCACTTCATAAAAGCTTCTGTTTTAAGAAGAGTGAGCGTTGCAGCAGAGCTGCAGTTCAGTTTGTTCCAGATATGTGAGGGTTGAAATCTCCATGTTTAGATGTGACTCTGGGGACAGGAAGTAGACCTGTCCCAGATAACCTGAGGGGTCTGGATGGCACATAATGGAGCACCAGATCAGAATAGAGCAGCACTTGTTGTTGCTAGTCGGGGAGTCAGCATGAGGTTCTGAGACCTGGCCAGATGAGATCCGTTCTCGTTCTGCCTTCAGCAGCAGCGTTCTGAATCGATCTCTTAGAGAGAACACACTGCGAACACACCATTACAACGATCAGTTCAAATGAAGATAAACACCTGGATGGACCTTTCCAAATCCCGCTGAGGCCTTTAATCCTCAATATGTTCGTCAGGTGATGTTGATAAAAGAAGAGAGAATAAGAAGTGAGTGAGAAGACGCTTGAAAGGTGAGACAAAGAAAGTATGGTTCAGAGAAAACCAAGGAGGGATGTAGTGCAGGTGTGAAAATGAGGACAAATTGACAGATGGGGAACAACTTAGCTGGAGAGAGAGAGCGAGAGACACGGGGAGATGGAGAGAGATGAGAGTCTTGTGGGACCTGGCCTATTTTTCAAATGAATGCATACAAATACAGAGCTGTGTCACGCTGCTGCTCTAGTCTAGAGCAAAAAAAAAACAAAAACGCTCGGCCAAATGAGTACACTGCACACACACACACACACGCACACACGCATCTATTTAGCAGGTGTTCGTGATCATCAACAGAGAAGGAGCTCTCCATCAGTGATCCATCCACATCCTGTTGGTTTCATCAGTTTAACCTATTGAAACCTATTTCTAAGGACTGTGTGGGCGTCGACAGTTTGACTGGTATTTCCTTCGTTGAGCTTTGTGTAGCTTAAATTTGTGCCGCTGACAAATAACAGCGTGTGGACGGCGCTAACCTTTGGGGAAAGGAAGAGCGTTACAGTCTGAAATAAAGCGATCGTTTGTGTCTCAGCTCCATCTTCATCCCGGTGTGATCCGCTTCACAAATGAGGAGGCGTTTACAATGGTTCACAAAGAAGAGCGGGGAGTCATTATGATTGACTAATAATTCACTCTGCTTTAAGTAACATCAACAAAGCATCCAAACATTTACCAGAAATTCATGTTTGTTTGCATGATTTTATTCTAATTATAGTTTTGGTTCAATAGAGTTTTATTTTTTTTATTAATGGTCAAAATAGAATTAACAGCTCAAATGCCAGTACAGTACTACAACAAATCATTCAGTCATGTCATTGTGTTTGGAATGAGTTTCCATATGTCTATACACATTTCTGTTTGCATTACATCCATTGAAAACATCCCTCTATCTACAGAATAAATATGACTGATGCAACATCTTGCTGTGTATTAAGTGAGATTGAGGATAAGTGAGGTAAATATATGAGGTGTATTTCTGTGTTTGAACAGAGAGACAATTAGAATGTTTCTCATTAAGGGGATCTTGATGGCTTGGAGACAGCAGAGGAGGCTGGTGGAATTGTGCTGCTCTTGGATGCTTGAAACATACAGGCACACACAGGAAGACTTTAAAAAACATGTCTGATTCGGGCATTTTGCTCACCATGCGGACCACAAACAACACACACACACAAACCCACACACACGCACACACACACGTACACACACACATACTGGTTTTGCCAGCTCCCTGCGGGCTTGCTAGCAGAGTGACCATGTAAACTGGTGTTTGTGATATTTCCAACATGACATTTGTCTGCAGGACCATCTGTGATAACTAACGACAAAACATCCAACTGCCCACTGACAACAACAACCCATTACATAACAGAACACGAAGCATATTTGGGGAAACATTTTCTTGTTTTAATTTGGAAGATTCAATACGTATTGGATTGGATAATCGGATAATTTGGATAATTTTGCCACTTCAGTTATTGTGAAACAAATTTACATTGATGTCACACACATCAAATATGATAATATATGTTTTCATCCTTATTTATTGTCCAGTAACATGATATTACATGCTTTTAATGCTTTTCCTTTGATTTTAAGAGTCCAATATTTGTGGTGAACATGTAATATAAACATATAAACCGACATATAATCAAGAATGACTTAACTCAAGATGACCTATGCCTGTATTTTATTTTATTATGTTTTGTTTTTATGTCTTGTAATTGCTTCTGGTAAGTCTTAGAGAATAGTACTTTAATATTTAGAGTAGTTATTGTATTTAAATGACCTCAAATAGAGATTATATAATAAATTACAATGTACGAACAATTCAGCTTATCAACAACCTCTCTGAACCAATTATGTTCGTAGGTTGAAGAATAATGAGTGAACAGACTGTGTGAGGAAGGGCTGCAGTGTGATTATAATTTTATTGGAAATTCTCATTCTACCTTTCTTCTGATTGGCAAATAAAGTCTCTTAATCAGGCAGAGGAGAATAAGGTGATATGAAGCTAACAAGTGGCTGACCTACGTCATGCAAAAAATGCAAACTTCCACTTGTAGGAATTTGTATGCAACGTCTAAAACAATCAAAATTGGGATTGAGACCACAGGAAATACAACCTGGAGTTTTCTTCATTTTCCTTGACCTGCCACTTTCCACTATCATTTCCCGACAACTGCTTTGGTCTTATTCTTCTGTTGGCTGTTTTCAGATAAATGGCTGCCTCATCTTGACCAGTCAAGAAAACATGGCCAAGTTGTCAATAACAGCTTCACCTCACATATACAGAAAAAAAAGGAAAAATTTGGCTGCAGTTCATAAAGAGTATTTGAATATTTGTTTGCCATTTTCTGAAACTTTTTTGAATTCTGCATCTTTAATAAATTAATTCTGCATCTAGTGGGCTTTAAATTAAACACTAGATTCTGCCTCATAAAGAACCTGGATACAGGAACACAGATCTTCAAACAACTTTACAAAATGTGCCAAAACACAAGATAAAAAATGAAAGATTTCAGGCTGTTTCTTCTATTGCTTTTTTCCTCAATAATTCTTGTACCTTCTTCTGTCATCCTTTACAAATCAATCCTACCTGCCTCTACTTGCCTGCTACACCTTCCTCCACCTCATCACCATCAATGTCATCACTCCCCCTGCCCTCATCTTCCGTCCAACCTTACCCATCCATTTTCCTCCCCTCTCCTGCTCAGTTCATCTCTCTCCATCTTATTTCCTCTGATGAGACACACACACACACACACACACACACACACACACACACAGACACACGCACACACACACACACACACACACACGCACACACGCACACAGCCGTCCCCACCAGGCTGCAGTGACATTTACATGCTAGATTATGTTGCTAATTGAATCAAAATGATCCAATGGCTAATGTATCTAATTTGACCCTCTGCTGTTGCTCAATTTTCTGCTTTCATAGGTGAACAACCGAGGCGAGCAGTTGGCTAATGGAGAAGAAAGAGTTGAGGAAAAATGGAATGCCATCACAGAATGTCCCAATCTATTTGTGTAATCAGTCCACCTATCCATCCCTTCATCCGTTGTCAGACAGTCAAGTTTTGAGACGTTCAGGGACATGAAGTTGTGTGTGCAGAAAGACAAACAGAGCAGACAAAAAACCAGACACGTCTTTGGTTCCTGAGAGATGTGCTATTGACAAAAGCATCTCTCATCATGCACGAATCTCTGACAGGCTAGATTTGTGCTTTTGTGTGTGTGTGTGTGTGTGTGTGTGTGTGTGTGTAGGTGTGTGTGTGTGTGTGTGTGTGGTCTGTGTGTGGTCTGTGTGGTGAGTGGCGGTTTTCATATGACCAGAAAATGTGCTGACATTTGAGTTAAAATCAATCTGCAACAACAACACAACAACACAACAGTGTTACGTGTGTGAAAATGTGCATATGATTCTGTAGTTTGCGTTCTGTGGACACAAAATGATTGTAAGATCGGGCGTAGACAACAAGCTCCTCTACCAATCTGACTGCTTCATCATTAATCAACCATACTTCTGGTTACTGTATGTAACTGGTCATGTTTCCATCACACAATTTAAACTATGTAAACAACAGAGCTTTAAGCAGTTCTTGGGAATCTGAATAGCAGTGATCCTTTATCCTCAACTTTTAGCAGAGTTAAGGACTTGATGCTCATTGCTAATCAGTATACTTTGACATTCCTAGTAGAACATAGTACTAATTAAACGGGTGCAGCCTGAAACTCCTGCTGTGTTTGAATGACAGTGCATGTCACTGTTTGCACAATATTTAATTTGAGCATGATGTCGTGTGAATCATTTGCAGCAGTCAAGATACACAATGTAGCAAGTAAGAGAAATTAGGTAAAATAGAATATGCCACAACTTTTATGTCGCTTAAATATACAAACAAGTCTGTCTTTATCACTAAAGAAATGTCAATTTTTCTTTAATGCTCTCAAATCACCATGACTCATTGTCATTTTGATATAATCTAGTCTTTACATATCACCAGCATTTTAAAAAACGTCTAAAAAATGGAAACATAAAAAAAATGCAGCTTCATGTTTCAACCTCCTTTATGTAAGACAGGAAAAGTTATTTTTGTTTGGTGCTCATGGATATTCAACTGCTGTGGAAGCGGAGCCACAGAAGCTCAGAAGAACACTCCTCTTGAGATAAATGTTGCATGGTGAATGATAACATCACATTATTTTATGTCGAATTTTTCAATCGGCTGCAGGGTTCCATTGCATTTAAATGCCTAAAGGATTTCACAAATATCCTTCACGCAGGACAAAAATGCTAAAAAAAATCTGGAAGATTTACTTTAATTTGAAAACAGGACCTTGGACTATTGAGCAGTGGTCCAGTTCTTCTTCTCCTTTGTTCAGGTAAGAGGCTTCTGACATTGTGTCAGGTTTAGGAGTGGCTTGACACTAGAAATGCGACACTTTTCCACTCCATTTCCTGGACATGTGTTTGGATTCTCTTGATACTCTGGCTCCAGCTTCAGTTCACTTGTTGTGAAGATCAACCGAGCTGCAGGTCATGGTTACTAAAATTACAATTGAAAGCAGTGAAAGAAAGTGGAGTTCACTGTGACATAACGGGAGTCCTTCCAATTACATTTGGTATTTGAAAAACTTGGATTCAGATAAACAAAAAGTTCTCAAAAGAAGCAACTGAGTCAGATCTGAAAGAGCAGATCTGTAGGAGCATGTTGGCAAACTTTACTGTGGAATTCACTACTCAATTAAACTCATTCTTAACCCACCTCTCTTCCAAGCAAGCAGAAAGTCTCACCTCATGCTGAAACTATTATTCCAAGGTTCGCTAATGGGAGGATTTCAAAACTAATATGTGCTCAAATGTACTCTGAGTGTGAGTACAGTTTATTTAACAGAATAAAGCCGTAAACTCCATTAACACCATCCTGCAGAGTTCCCACCTTGACAGAGTAGACTGTTAGAGGACAGAATCAGGCAGCGTTTCTCCAGTCTTATTAGCATTTTCCTTTTTTTATTTAGCCACACTTCCATCTCCTCTCACTGGCCTTTTCCATCGTTCTCTGTGCCAGCTCGGCGGTTTAATCAGGGAAAGCAGCTGAGGACGGAGAGAGCGGCGCTTGTCTCTAAGCCCAGCTGATGCACTGACTCCCCAGACCTTCTCTATAGCTCACGAGCTAATAGGCAGGTGGTCAATAGACACGCTAGAAAAGTATGCAGAGTTTAGGAGCACAAAGGATGACTGACATCAATACCGGGAAATAAACAGAAAGCAGTTCAGAATTACTGGACATGAAGACCCATTAGAGACGGGAAGAAATCATTGCTTCTATTAAAGGAAAGGTAAATAAATAACTTCCCTTTACTGTATTTATTTTCACACCCAGTCAGCTGTTCCTGTGCTTTCAATGGGCTAAACGTAGCTTTACATGTAATTTAATGTATTAAATGTATTAAATCTGGACATTTATAAAATAATACATATTTTGTAATTTTTTTTACAATATATGTAGGTATAAATCTTTAGTTATTATATAAAAACTCCATGTTCTACTATTAAATACCCAGGACACTCCATGATGTAAGCCAAAGGACATGAACCTACTGTCAAATCACATCCTATGGTGGCATTTTATATCTTTGCTGTGTGCCGTTTAATGTGTGCAATAACTATAGATAAGTGTTAATTATGGCAAAGTACCCACCAATAACTCTTTAGAATTATTCTATTGTGTAAATTTCTTTGTCTCGCACGATCATTGTCATCCTTGCATTGGCGCTCTTGTAAGTTACTTGTATGGCTTCTATTGCCCGTCTGCTGTTGAAGCCTGAAAAGTGAAGTTTACTGTATTTTGCATCTGCCTGGTCTCTACTATCGGCATTATGACGTCCCACATGTGAAAGCATAAATTTGAATGTATTTGTATATATTTATCCTGTTTAATACATATAGTGTAAGAATATTTGAGTAGAATATCTTTAAGAGATTGCAACATGAGAAAAACTATTGCTTAAGACTTGTTCACGCTCATCACTGTAGAACTAACACATCCTGGTTTTACCAGGTTTTACCAATGATGCTTATTAAACCCAGACAGAGTCCTGTTGCTACATTTGTGCATGTTTGTTAACAGGAATGAGGTTTTTCATGAAGCCTTATTAAATTTCATTAGTCACATCTGACAAAGTTGTTAACATGATTATGCAAAAATTAATGCATGGAGTCAGGAAAAGAGCCCATTAAATGTGATGTGAATTTGGATAAAGTGTTGTATCCCAGATATTTTTAAAAGCCTTCTTTCACATCACAAAACTTTTTGAAATAATTTTCTAATTATGCAAAGATAACTTAATCGATTTCCATGAAAACTTGTGTAGGGGTTGGGTGTGGGCCAGGAAAACTATAAAGCTGAGTCAGATTTTTTGGCCTTGACACAGATATGTACTCTTTAGAGTATAATTATAATCTAAATGAATTAAACCTACATGTGCCTGCTATTTTGAGTTGTTCCTGTGAGATTTAAAACAAATCTTGTGTTTTAACAACAAAACATTTAAGGAGCCAACCAAAGTTCATCTTCAACCTGACCTGAGATCTATTTGTCCAAAAATCACTGTAGACACTGTGTAGATGTGCAGATTCTGACATTACTGATGCATCTTGAACAGATTTGTAGGAGTGGACCAGAAATGCCACAAAACAGACAGAATAATATAATGTAACGGTCAAAAATTGATCATCAGCATGATAAGGTCACTAATGTCACTTTTGATGAATGCAATCACCAACACATGAACTCACGGTGGGTGTTTTTGCAAACTAAAGGACAGTCAGATTTAATCCAGATGCGCATTTCACTGCTCTGCCACCGCTGACATATTTTAGATAAACTAACAGACAGACCTTTTTATAAAGGTTATTGCCAAAGAGACAAGTCTGAGAGACAAAAGGCTTGTAGGGACAGAGCAGTGATGGATGTACTTTATCCTCTCTGCTGTTCACACTGCTTGTATGAGATGAAGATGAATGCAGATGCAGATTAGATTTGTGATGGACCCAGAGTATCACCTGTTCTAACCACAGCTCACAGCATCTTCTTGTTTGCAAGAGGTGGGAGCAGCTGGAGGCAAAGGCAAGAGACAACATTAAAAGCTGTTTATTGAATGTAAAAATAACTTGATACAGCTGCAGGCAAACTGAGCTGACAGCTCAGACTGAACTGTAAACGGTCTTAAAATACAAACTAACATGACAATGGGATGAGGTCAAACAGATGATTGGCTGGGGAACCAACAAACAAAAGAAACAAGAGTAGATGCTAGTAAAGCTGCTGCTAATGCAGGACAGGTGTTGACAATTTAACAACACACAGAGGAAAAAAGACACACACACACACACACACACACACACACACACACACACACACACACACACACACACACACACACACACACACACACACACACACACACACACTATAAAACAAGAAAGACCAGTCCGAACCATGACCCTCTCCTCAGACACACCAATGCAAATGTTCATACACCACTTCACTGCAGAAGCATACACATATTCAGATGAGCGCACATCTCACAGGTAGGCACGTGCGCACACACACACACACACACACACACACACACACACACACACACACACACACATGCACGGCATCACATTTCAGCCCTTTACCCCACCTGCATGTGGATTCGGATACAAACAAGGCCTCGCACTTATCCTATTGCTCTTGCCTTAGACGGTTGCTAAGCAACAGCACACATTCACAGATTGTTTACAGAGTCCGCAATATAGCTCATCTCAAAGGAGAGGTGAGACAGAGACATATGACACAATCTCGTCGGATGGAGAGATAAAACGAATGAAAGAGGAGAGGTGGTGCGTCCTTTCACCCGCAAGTGGGCAGCAATGTGATGATGCTGCTGGTCCCTGATGTATGATGCCTTATGAAAAATGATAGATATGTTCTCTGATTCAATGCCGTGCCTCCGGACCAAACACATACATCTCTCTAATGTTTAAAAGATGCCAAGAGTCAGTGTTTTGTATCAACAATGTTTGGAAAAAACCCCATGAAAGGAATAAAAAATAATGTGATCTATTGACACATCATCTAATCAGAGGAGACTCTCCAGTTTGATCATTAATTTTTATTTATAAGCTCTTATAGTCCTGTATTTTAACTCATCTCTTATTTACTTGAGTTATTTTCTTTTGTACATATTGTATGAGCATTGCTGGAGGGAGCTTGAGAACAAGGTTTGTTTTTTTTTCCCTTATAAAACTACTGCTTTCATTTTTGGGTACCTGAAAAATGAAGCACTTTCATTAAAGAATATCAACTTCAAAAAGGGAGTGGGTTACCGTGAATGCAGCTTTTTTTTCTGTCAGAAAAAAAATTCACTCTGCATAAATGATGAATAAAAATAGCGAGAATTACAGATTCTATACAGGCTTAAAAAATGTCAGTTATCATGGCCAATCTGGGGGGATAATTCAGATGTGTGCAGAGTGACGGAGGAGAACTCCGTGGTGGATGCTTTCACTCACATGACCGTGTTAATTCCAGAGAGCTGCTGGAACATCTGAAGACCGCAGCCCACGAGGAGGGCTCTCCGGGTTGGGGGGTAGGTGAGCATCCGCCAGATAACTGGGCCATCTGGAGACACCAGCAGAGGCACAGCAGAAGTTAATTTCAAACTCATCATGACTGTGAAAGGCAATAAGAGAGTTTAATTCCACAAAAACATACCCACAATAAAAACACCCTGTGAAATGTATGGCTGACGCGTGTTGTAACAAAAGGTTCATCCTGTTTGATGTCTTATTTAACGGTTTAACCTGCTTCTGCATGGGATGGAAGATGGAATCGATCAGAGGTGTCAAACTGAATCTCATTTTATCACAAACATTAGCATTAATACAGCGCGTCTCTTACATGTGATGTAGTTGGTTTTGATCTTTCCATTTTATTAGAATATTCATCTAATGCTGGTAATGCTACGACAACCAGTGAACTATATTACCACACATTAGCCGTGTGACCTTTAAATATGACTTGACCTCCAGAATCTTCTTAATTTATCTCTGAACAAGTTAAAATCATAAATTGTTGCTTTAACAGTGCACAAGAATTAAATAAATAGGATATAATGAGCAGATTCTAAACTCCAAAGTTTAAATCATTGTTAGTGACATTCAGGGAGAGACTTCTGCAGCCGTTTACCCACATTCTCAGCATTTAAGCGAAGCAAACTGATCGCAAGGATCTTCATCTGCATTTAAGATGCAGATACGAGTGTAAGCAATTTTACTGAATCATCAATAAATTCAGCCAAAATATGAGTACAGAGGTATTTTTATCATAATTTATTTTAAATGTTGGTGTGAGACAGCTTAATGTGTCTTTCCGTCTTCATGGTGGAAGACATAGAATTGCTTCACACCTCTGAGACATCAACGAACCGTCCTCCCGGCATTTCTTTACACCAGACACTCCAGACAGCTCCGAGGGTTTCACAGTGTCACTTTGACCACCCTATCTCTCTGAATTAAGTCTGAAAAAGAAAGTTATCCATCCAATGATCACAGCTGCTGCTTCTTGTACTTTCCCAGATGGTGGGAATCTCAGTTTGTGATGAGACAAATATTTTTTGATGGCCAGTTTTGGACACTGTGGTGATCCAGACTGTGATCTCCAACACATACAGACAAACAGATCCTTTGAGAGGAGAAGACTTAATAGGATGAGAGAGTGACTGGACAGGCATGAAGCTGTGGGATGAAGAGGGAGACACACACACACGCACACACGCACACACACTGTCGAAAGATCAGATAAACAAGCACACACACTCATACAAATACACAGGTAAAACATAGCACATACAAACATACCATAAACTAAGATGTACCAACCTGCACATGTAATCCCCCAACTTCCCCCGCGCCGCCCCGCACACACGCACGCACACACGCACGCACACACACAGAAACTGATTGTGTGGGAGCAGCTGTGTGTGGGAGGACTTTGGACCAGTGAACATTTAAATTTTCTGTTTGACAAGCCGACCAGACACGGAGGAAGACTCCTCTGATGAGACACGCACTGAAGTCTCCCTGAGGAGGGTCTCCTTCAGACCCCTGAGACTTCCTCATCATCCATTCCATTCAGCGCCGACATGCATCTCACTGTAAAAAAAAAAACACGTCTCAAACTAATCTTAATGAGACACAATTTTCACCACATGCCCTAAAGCAGTCAAAAAATTCTAGTCAATCTGTATCAACATATAATATCTTAATATCTCACTATGTGTATGAGTATGAGTATGTATGGAGAAGCTATGTCTACTAACTAAACCAAAACTTTCTCTTATTTCTAAGTCCTCTTCCTGTGACAGCTGACACACTACCTGACCTATCAGTAATGAAGACAGTAACTAGACAACAGTACACTAACCAGTCCTTATAACAATCCCTTCTCTGTGGCTGAAGCAAAGACCTTATTAAATTGAGGATGGTCTCCTGGATGGGTTTGAAAGAGAGGAGGAGGAGGAGGAGGAAACAGGAAATAACGATGTGTGTTTTTCCTTTTACATTCACATGAACACGACAAATTGTTCCACACATCCATAACATGAAGAAAAGCAGTACATAGGTAAGCAATGTTATAAACATTCCTACTATTCCTACTCATTTGCTGTGACTTTTCCAGACAATGACCTACTTGAATAGACTTCTGAGAAGGTAGTACAGTTAAGTCTTGGGTAACAGATTTCAACATTTACGTTGACACTTGTTAGTAACTTAGCACACAAGGTATTGCAGAATTCAGAGTAATTGACCAATTTTGATACAATTACGGAATACAATCATCACTCAGGGACCACACTAGACTGTAGATTAAAAATCAGGATATGTATATGTTATAATCTGTCCTAATTTGTGCTTAATCTAGGATAAATTATTTGATTAGAATGTCTGAGTTTATAAATATTTTTGAAAAACTTCACTGAAAAAATAATAATTACATTTATGAGTCTGCTAGAAATGACTTCCAAGTATAAAGTCATGTATGTCTCAAAGTCAAGTTTTAATTTAAACCTCATTGTGAAGAGGAAATGGATTATGCATGGCCTGAGCCATCGCTATGGCGGCACCTGGTACAACGTGAGTGGTTGATCACTGGAGACCAGAACACAGATCTGCCATCTTATTAGTCAGCAGAGAAATCAGGATTCATGAGCGTTAACTATCAAGGGAGAGGAAATCTGGTGACTGTGTGAAGAGTTATATGTATATACTTACATATAAACAGCATATATATAAATACATACCACACACAAAAGCATGGAAACATACATCATAGAGGCACAACACATTTTCTCTGGGTTATCAATAAAAGCATTTGCCAGTTTTTCAACAAGAATAAAATGTGACTGTGAATCAACAGACTCGCACACGTGTCCTCATCTGTGCGCACAAACATACACACGATCCTCATTTCCTCAGCTGAGCACGACCCAGCCGTAATTTAATCAGATAACATATTGAAAAGGAAGGAAAGCAGTGAAAAACAAGCTGACAAGCTGCCGAGCCCCACAGTGATGCACTCTAACAGAACTTTAATGATTTCATGTCAATATTCCACAATGAGCTGTACCATTTATTTAATTTATCGCTCTATTTTATTCAGTCTGCACGCAGTACCTCTATCACTGCTAATCAGCCTACCTAGCAACCAAATAGAAGGAAATGCACAAATAAACATAGATGAACAGAAACTAAACTGGCATATCAGTTCTTGTGAAGAAAGAGTAACAGACAACACAGACCAAATAAACCCACATGTAACAGCACAACGCACACATGAAGAATGAATGCAAAGCCGAGACGCGTTTCTTCCTTAATTCCAACTGCACAGGCTGTGATTATCCTCGGTCATCGCTATCCTAATCCCTATTGATTTCAATGCTTATTAGCATTCATTCCTCAGCATTCCTTAAGACCATGATATGCCTTGTCTGGATGGAGAGCAGGGAAAGACCGGGATATGCTTTTTAATGAGAGCCAGGTCTCCCTTCCTCTTCCTCTCATCTCTTTGATATTAACTGAAGGGATTTCCAATTAATGCCATTCCTCAGCTACTTGCTTTTGGGAAATACCTCACCTTCCCTTTGTGACAACACACACAGCCAATTAGTGTGACCATTAGGAAAGCACGTCTTGTCAGTTCCTTTTTTTAATTTTTATTTTGAGCCTGTAACCTCAGGAATAAAAGCAGGACAGGAGGAGAAGAGATCTTACCAGGGATGGCTGTTTCCCATATTTTTATTGGATCAAGCCATTTTTAAACCTGTGAAATGTTCTTCTACACATGGATCAATGCACAGACAACAGTATGAACAGGGAGCATGCATGCAGAAAATTGGCCAATCAAGGAAACAAAAAGACAAATCAGGTCACCGAAGGCAGCACAGGAGGAATTATGAAGAAAGAAGTTTGTCAAGTCAAGAATAGCTTTTCTATTCATCCAGTCATCGGTAAATGGCTGCAAGCAGGCTGCAATCAAGGACTGAGGTCTTTACAGGCAGCCCCACTTCCCATCACTAATTATCGCTCTCTCTTCTCCCCTTTCTTACCTGTCCTCCACTATCCAATCAGAGTGATGTCATGACACCTCAAACTCTAAATGGTAAGGAACAGAAGGTCAGGGCTACAGGTGAAGAGAAATTAGCTCTGCACAATTCAATCAATTACAAAGTATGTATTTGGTTATCATCTGTATCCAAAATGTTAATTTTAGAACTAAGCAAAGTATGAAGCCCCAGTTATTAGATAATTAACTAGATTAGTATGAAGGTTGGAAACAGGTACAGTAGCTTTGGCTGAGAGCTATTGCTCGGGCAGGAATGTTCCTTTCTTTGTATTACCCACCATTAGACTTCATTGTATAAAAGATAATTATGGTAACACAAATAGTGTTTTGATAGTTGTGCCACACATACGATCAGTATCAGTTCAAAAGATAGCTGAAATTTTATTATCTTAATTCAATAAAGTTGGACGTTGCATGTAAAGCAGTAGTAAAAAGAAGATATTTTTAAATGCTACACTTTTTTTTTAAATCAAGTCTCATCGGAGGAGGAGGGACTTTGTATCTCCACTTGTTAAAATAAACCCTCAACAAACCAATGCCAATTTAACAAATAACTAAATATAGTTCCTAATCTTGAATTGTTGCTTGAAAGCATTATCAACCATATTTAACAAATAAATCTGGGTATGACACTATGATTAAAAAAAAAAATGCCAGAACAAAGTAAACTGATTTTTCCTTTTTTTTCCTATATATGGTTTTGAGTGGCAGTAGTTATTCAGATTTTTACACGTTTATGTAATAAACATCATAGATGCTTATAATAAATATTAACTGATGATACTAATGTTTTGTTTTCTGGTGTTCAGGGAGAATTTCTGAGAATAACTCTGGACCTGTAGAGAGACAACATTTTAATTAGAGCTGATCAAATCTGTCGGGAGCAAAGAGTCCTGTCTGTGAATGCAGGGCAGCAGCTGTGTTTATCTAAGGGCAGAGAGGGGTCAGCGGTTGCCAAGAGCTGAGCACCAGATGGATGGATGGACGGTCGGACAGATGGATGGATAGAGTCACACAGATGAATTGATTGACAAGTACAGAGCACAAGTCACTGAACATAATCGTACTTATAATCAACATATAACAACAAGAACAACAAGAACAACACTGCTACTACAAATAATGATATTCATAAAGTTTGTGATCTTCTTCTTGATGATCTCCAACTTTTTTAATAGTTAATTTCAGGATGTAATCTGGGGGGAAGTAATTTCCTCTTTTAGTGTCAGTGCTGTAGAAAAATTAAAAAAACATGAGTAAATAAAACAAGCGCTTCCCTCCAGAGAAACAAAAGGTTTTATACAACTTTTTCCACATACGCACCAACTGCCAACTGGATATCACTTAATGGCAAGACAGGACAGAGAAAAGTTTTTTAATGAGATGTCAAGAGTTTTAGCAGCAAGGTTGTGTGGCTAGAATCTGAAATCTGACCGTATGCTCTTGTGATTATGAAGACAAGTATTAGGTCAAAATATGAAACTTTCCCAACCATAACTGAGACGTTTGTGTCTTCACTTTAACAGATATTGACAGCATTATACATGAACAACATATACGCCTCACATTAAAGATTTATACATAACACATCCATGATTTTAAATATATAATGCAAGCATGAATTCTGCTGGTAGGGTCAATGCTGGCATCTACAACCAATGGAATTCTCTTTATGTTACAGACTGAGTTTAATATTAGAGCTCCAAGGAAACACAAACAACGTGTACTGCAATTTGAAAGTGCAAGAAACCCACATTCACACGAGCTGTGCCTCTTCTTACATTTTCGAAATTTATGAATGCTTCCATTGCAGCATGTGAAAAATAAAATTCTTGATAATGAAAGTTTGAGTTTCTCCATGGCTTGAAAAGTGAGACTGCTTGCTTATATAACCTGAAATCACACCAGCAGACACACAGTGCTACCTGAATTGGAGAGGATATGACACAGAGGCACATTCATTTTTAACTACAGATTTCAGCCGTTAGACATTAGTCAGCACAGACACACACCGTCACCAAATGTAAAGAGGCACAGCAAGAAAGTTTAAGGATAACTTGCAAAGCCTTTTACTTTCTCAGTAGAAGCTATTTCCTAGCTCTAGATGACAACTCAGGTCCACTTACAAAAACATCCCACATGTTTCAATGAATGTCAGACAAGAGTCACATAGATTAAAGTAGTTGGACATACAGAGAGTAGAGAGTTCAAACCCAGGACCTGCTTTCCTTCCGTGGACAAAAGTAAATTCTACCTATCAAGAATTATATTTTGGCATATACTAGGGTTAACGTTAGGAAAATAAGGTTCAACAAGAAGTAGTTATGGTTAGGATAACGCTATAGGAAATAAATGAAAGTCAATGCAATATCCTGTGAAGAGATGGAAACACGATTCTGTGTATGTGTGTGAGGGCGAGAAAGAGAAAGAGAAAGAGCAAGAGAAGTAGCCTAAGGGAAACAGGCAGCATTACATGCACACTTATTATTGTGCAGAAGAATAGGACAGTTTGATGGACACACACACTATGTGATATGCATTTTTAATAGCTCTATGACACATGGAAGATACAACACTAGGAAAAAAGAATGCAAATCCACACACAAACTGCACATTCACAAAGCATAGGTCTGTTCCTTTTCACTTGGCATGTTGGAAATTTCTTCTACAGTCTGAACCAACATCTTCAGAAACACAAATTCGTCACCAGATTTTTGAATGGGGAGCTTGCTTGCCTGTTCGTCCAAGATAAAGGTTGTTCTGGAAAAGCAAAAAGGTTTTCTTTTCACTATCCATCTATCCATGCAGGCACTGAAGGAGATTCATGATAGATCTGTCATCGCACAACTCTCCTCCTTCAATTATTAATTGTTAAGCTGCTTAAATGGGAACAGAGGAGTGGAAAAAGATGCTCTTTTGTTCAGTGTTTGTCACTGTTGCTTTTCCTGTTTATTCTGCAAAGCAATCACCGAGACTCATCAGTTCCAGGACTGCTGACACATGTTTTGGGGAGTTAGGAACTCCTCTAGCCTTTAGATTGTTATTTATTATCTTTTTCTGTGCACATTTTCCTAACAAAGGACAGTCTGAACCTACTGAGCAAGATAGATTCAGTTTAATTTCCTAGCTGGAGTTCTTTCAGCTTTAGGAAATTAATCCTCAAAATATCAAATTATACCTTCTCTTCTGGACTCACGACTGTACATGCAGGACCGTGCGTAGTTATTTTGCTCATTTTGACTGCTCATCATTTGCTAATTTGATGAAATTTAATAATCAAAATCTACCAATTTTTAAAGCAGATACATATAAGAAAAACCCTCTAAACATTGTACAATAAAGGCACCATGACATATGTTTATTCTATCTCTATTCTTTCTTGTATTGTTTTAGATACATACTTTGAAAAGAGAATACTGGAAAAAAAGAAAAAATGAAACTGAAATATCAAAAGGAGTCACCATCTGGTTTGGTAAGGCTATTATTAATAAATTGTCAAATATTGATTGAAAAGATAAGACATTTACTTTATTTTAAGTTAGGAATAGGAAATTCAGAAAACATCATTTTATTTTTAGGGTTTAAAAATGATAGTTTGAAGCAGAAATAAATGCTGAAAACCACTTAGTGGGTTTGTTTACTACTTTTGCTGAGTTTTGAGATTTTCTGGGGATGAACGGGTTTGTGCTTTGACAGCGTTTATTTCTTCCTCTACTACCGCTAAGCAGTGCTGGCAGTTTGGTCAGTATAGATGGAATAAAGCTGATTTTTTTGAGAAATTTTGTCAATGAGATAATCAATGATGACGATTGAAAAAGAATGACACAGTTGACTTTTTTATTTTCTTACATATTCACACTGGTGAGATCCTTGTGATCTGTCGTTCACTAGTTGTTGTAACGTTATCCTGGTGGTTAAAAACACAAAGAGGCCTGGTCCATCACATCAAAATACACAACTCTTAGATGTTTAAATGTCTGAAATAAAAAAAAAAACAGCCAAATATAATGGAAATGTAAGCAGTTGGTCTAACCTATCTGTGTATTAAATGAATATCACCAAACATGACACACAGGCAGAGTGGATGGTGACACCAGTGCTTCAAAGAGACTTATTGGTAAAAGAGCATGGATGGTGACAAGTGATCTGCATTTCAAAAGATGCAGAGAGGATCACCCTCAAGCCCCCTGAGTTGTGATGTTAATCTAATTTGTTCTTTTCTCACAGATGAATATGTTGGTTTAACATGTTTTTAGACAAAAGGAATGTGTCGGTTTGCCTTCATCCATATGTAACCTTCTGTTTTTTCGAATGCCATAGTACCTTGATATGCTGCTTTAACTCAAGTAGACGTGTTCATGGATTTTACCGCACTGATGCACGAATTAAAGGTAGATAATAAAAACTAAGATCCCAAAAAAGTTCAGACAAACTGTAATATGTGGCTTATTTCCCCACAACTTTAACGACACAGCTGCAATCGCAAATTTAGCAACATCAAAAAAATGTGTGATAAGACACAAAAAGTTTCTCACTTTTGTTCTTGTCAAAAGCTTTTTAAACACTGTTTGAGTCACTCACTCCTAATGCGCCAGAGGCTCTGAGTTATACTGATGCATTTAGGTATCACTGATGTTGAACAATTGTACTATAGAATGGAAAGGCAGCTCTTTAAGTGTCCAGACAGCTTTGTTCAAAACAAAGAGAAGATAAAGTATAACCAACAAATCCATTTGTCTAATTTAATTCATTCAGCTTTTGTTGAGATGCAAAACAGATAGAAATAAGGAAAAGAGAAGAAGAAACACCAGACAACTTTCTTTGATGGTATCTCTGAGTACTAGACTTTCTATTTAAATATGGGAGAAGGAAAAAAATGGCTTGAAATGACAGCAATTATTTAAAATGATTTGCAATCAGATGAAAACTGAGGACATCTGTTCGGCAAGAAGACACCATTAACACTTTTTATCTACTTTACTAAGAGTCACCATCTGGTTTGGTGTGTGAAATTCATTTTGAGTTTTCATAATTACTTAAAAAAACTTAACTATAAATTTGATCATTAATGGAGACCCACCCAATCACATGCAACCTTACAGGAAGTCTGTTGTAACCCATCCACAAACTGTACGATTGTTAGTGGATGAAGCCAATGTCACACCATTCATCTACACATGTTTCTGAAGCCTTGCTTCATGTCACACATTCAGAAACACATTCATGTTTTAGGGGCCTTAGAGAGTACATTCAAACAGTTGCATTGCATTGTTAAATCTTCTGTCATGATTAGATCTGACAGGAAACCTTGGAACCATAGTTCCAAGAACATGAAAAAGACTTGGAACTAGCAACTGAGAACAAAAACCCATCAGGAAGCCTCTAAGTGAGGCGATGAATCACGTAGTAAGTAGGGTAATCCTGTCATAAGCTTCCTTTTTGTGAAACCTACTAAATAGTACAATTGTGGTCATTACAAAGACTACGGTACTAAGATTACAGTACTTTCTTCTCTATGATGTCTCATTTCAAGCTTTGGGCATATAAAATATATACAAAACTTAAATGTAAATATGTTTCCAAATTGGAGAGTTTTTAGAAAGCTATCTGCAACTGTTTGAAGCAGAGATGTGTTTTCTTAAATCTTCTTTTAGTGATAGTGTTGATTAATAAAGAGGCTGAAACAGAAATAGCAAATAGTGATGTTTTGTATATTCAGACAGAACCCAGTTGGAAATGCTGGAATCAGGGCAATTAAAATAAAATTCTATCTCAGTTCCTGGAGCATTGCCAGCTTCCTGGCTGGTTGCTGCACTTGAATCAGTACAGATGGAGTTTTCTCATGGTACATTTATGACTGTGCTATTATGCAGCACCTAGCTCACATAAAAATAAGAAGGGAATCTTTGCTGTTGCCTATGTTTGATTATGTTTCTTCTAAATGTACAAATGCTTCAGGGTTCAAGAAAACCTTGCTAAAGACATTTACTGTGTTCTCATGGGGGATTCCAGGCTTCATCAGCGCATTTACAAACTTGTGAGACACACAAAAGCAAACCTCATCCATCTATCCATTCCCTTCGGTGTGTGATAAAATCTCTAGAGCCATTTTGAGGTCTGCCGGTAATCAGTCTTCTGAGTTATTGAGATTCATGATTTAGCAGCTGCACACCTTTCCTCATGCAAATGACAAGGATCTTACTCAGGGGTGTGTGTGCACATGCACGTATAAACACACACACATACTCGCACACACACACACACACACACACACACACACAAAGAGGCACATACAAAAATAAGGCTGGGTTAAAGAGGCTGGCTTACAGCAATCAGCAAACATAAACACACTCATCTGAATAATTATAATTTTTCATTTCTCTATTTAAAACATCTTGGAATTATATTCAAGCAAACGACTACAGATGGTTCATATTATTGAACATTTGAGTCATAACAATTATTGTGCTTGTTAATTTCACTCCCGGCACACTGTGGCCTCTGTATCCAAAGCAAACTAATTCCACAAGCCAATTTTAATTGCATAAGGAGTCTCTGGGTGAGTCACATGCTCACTCTGGTCATTAAATGTGGAAACAAGAGCCCTAGAACTACGTCTTCAGAAGAACGCTGCAGCATGTTGGATTGACCGTCACTTTAAGATGAAGATTATTTTAATAATTTTAAAATTTCAGATAAATCTACACATAATAGACTTCACTTTGCATTAGACTTGACGCTATGCAGGGAAGGGTAGATAGAAACAATCAACAGAATTTAAATCATACAATAAAACACGTTTAACACAATACACTTGTTTGGTGACAGTCTTGATAAAAATACAGACTGAGTTCACCCAGACAATAGACCCCCATGTCCTTCATGGCTGCACTGATTATTTAACAGAAGTAATATACACTGTAAAGTAAAACATCATATGAATACCTACAAATCCATGCAGAGAATCCATGACATTATGCAGCAGTGGATTGATATGGAAAACACTTAGATTATTTGATGAAATAAATCAATAGCTCATTTTTGTTTGTGGACTTGAACTACAAAAAGATGCAGATAGGAGTTTGTTACCAGAATAAAGGCTTAGATAATTCCCTAACCTCCTCTCTTTGCTTTCATCAGACATAGCTTGTCTTGCTTTGTACCCTCTGATGTTTCTGCCTTCAGAAAACATTCCCAGTTGGGACTTTGGCTTAATTTTCTTCAACTGAACCCTGAAAACCCCACCACCAGCTTAATGTTGTTCAAAGTGATGACAACAAGGCTGCAAACATGTTATCTTCAATTGTCTTGCACCGAAATATTTCTTAACATTACCCTTGAGGACAAATTTGACATTGAGTCAATATGTGGTTTTGGATGCACAAGAGGTGGAGAAAACATGGGAATGAAAAGCAGTGGAGCCGAGAGTATATTTATTGAAAAGTAGATTAGAACAGAAGCCAGAACTTCTTACATATTTAGATTTAATTATTTTTTGTTTGAAAGTGGAGCAGTAAAACCAATTCATTCATTTTGACTGATAAAGAAATCCATAAAAATGATTTTACAGATCATCATCTATAATTCAGAATAATGAAGAGTGTCCTTTGGCAACTTCAGACACTTTTTTCCCTAAAGTATGAAGCCCTGGTTTCATAAGAATTTCCTTGTGGATTCATGCAGACCCAAAGCAGCAGTGGAGTTTCACAAAGTGTTCAAATATCCTGAATTATTAATGATCAGGGGGAGAATTACGAATCAGGACTGCAATGGTTTTGGACTCTCAAACTCCCTCAGACATCTATCAGGTGTGTCTATGTCTGTGTGCTCATTTGAATAACTAGCAATTATAATGCCATAAAATTAATAATTTAGAGAAGCACTGCAGGAACACAAATGCACCACGCCTTTGTGGAGAGCTCACCCAGTGTACCATTCAATTATCTGCAAACAGATTGCTAAAAACAATCAGAAGCCAAACAGTATGTTAAAGTTGAGATTGAATTGCGTGAGAAATAATTTCAGGAAAAAATATTTTTTGTAAACTGATATATGAGTACATAAATAAAACTTTCACTTATTTTCATACAGGTTGACTGATGTTACGACTGTCCAGTAATCATACTTGAAATCTGTTGAAATTGCTTTTATAACTTTCAAAATGAATTTATATTTATTCATAAAATCATCGCCATTCCTCTTGATTGCTTGCTGCATCTATTTATTTGCTAAAATTTGTTATGCAATACAGTGATTTTAGTTGGTAAATTGACGCATTAAAAGCCTGACATTGAGACACTTCATTCAGTTAAGTTAAAAGTTAACTTTCTTTAAAGGAACCTGAACATTTGACTGAAAGTCGTGTAAGAGCTTGGCCACAAATAGAGATGTGTTGCCCAACTCTGTCCATCCCCTCAGCTTCGCAAAACATTTTAGTGTCTTTAAGCTCATTGTTTTGGTTCAGTCTTGCTGTTCATGAGATCTTATAGTTTTAACTTATTTGCAACATCTAATGCATTTATCATATAAATTTAACAACCTCTAGTTATATGTTTGTACCTGTGGAAATTCGAATTCAAAAACTCTACACTAATGCTTTTAACCTATTACAGTCACCTGCACAGATATGTTTGACACTGAGCATTACTAAAATGTTTATTATTACACGTAACACATTTCATTTGTTTTCTGGAACATTTAACAAATCGGATCTTTCCTTAAACTCGACCACAGTTTTTGTCGCTTAACCCAGCTACAGAATTGTAGCTGGAGTCTGTGGTTTCTGTGGTTACAGTTATTCTTCTCAACCACCTCCTTGCATCTCCAGTGCAGTTCATAAATGAAGTGAGATAATCTTCATATACTGGGAGCCATTAAGTTTTAACTGTGTCTAAACCTAAGACATGTAAGCCCATCACCAAATGACTGAAAAGCACACTTTGCTACAAGCTGATGAATGCAGTGAAAACATTAACAACTGTAAACAGCAAAACATACTTTTCTAAATAGGTGTCAGTGACCAAAACAGAGCTAAAATAATAGAGCTAGAACTGGAAATATTGGAATACCTATGAAAACAGAAACATGACAGTCGTAATCGGCAGAGCTATCAATAGAAGAGAAGAAAACAGACAAACACAAACTACAAATATCACACACTCTATCACACGGATGAGTGGGTTTAGCCGAGGACTGAGGACATGGGCCACACTAAACAGTGTTTCACACAGCAGAGCCATAAAAACAACCACTGGTTACTTTTCTCTTATTTCAATATTTTTACAGCACTGATTTTAATTAAATTCTTAAGACACCAACAGGTGGTCTTTGTGAAAACTTTGCAGAACACTTTAGTGCTACAAACAAGTTCATCAGATTCAGCCAAGAAAGTTTTGTCTGTTGACACACCTAGACTGTTGTCCTTGCCTGAGAAATCACTGGAACCGGGTTAATGGAAGACGTTTTCTCCCAAGTAAACCCAACAACCTGCCTTTTAGATCCAATTCCCACATTTAAAGATGCTTTATGGTTTCTCTCATGAACAGTTTTATCCGCCGCAGCGGGTTACGGGGAGCTGGAGCCTATCCTTGCTGGTGTAGGGCGTGAGGCGAGGTGTGTGTGCATGTGTGTGTGTGTGTGTGTGTGTGTGTTTAATATGGTTTGTGGGAGGTCGTCTACTGTTCTTAATTCTGTGAAGCACTTTGCGTTGCATGTTCTTGCACGAAAAGCTCTTTATAGATAAAGTTGATTTAATTTAATTTGATTTGAATGGTTATACTGGTGTTTTTAGCTGACAGCACTGGTTACCATTAAGACAGCCAATACACGATGATGCCAGCCTTCATTCATTATGGGAACTCACTTTCAAAGAGAAAACACTCATAAGACAGTTAATGGATGGTCTTTGAAAGTAACCCTTTGCTTGGACTTTTATTGGCTTTGATTTAACTCAGGTTACTGTTGAAATAAAAAAAAAACATTACCCATAGCTCTGTGCTACAAAAGTGTCATGATGTAATAAAGTGATCTACTGCTTGATACTGTCTCCATTGCTCAGTGTCAAGCCATGACCTTTGTTCTTCCCAGGTTATGTCTGAGTCTGTTGTTATGAAGCCCTCCAAAGAAATCAATGTGTTCAATACGATGCGGTATGAAGTTTCTCATGAAGAATGGCAACATAATGGCTGACAGAATTGGTTTGCCATATTGCGAAAGTATTGCTTCTCCATCGTAATTGCTGCCCCAACACCTCCACTCTCCACTTTCTCTTCATCACCATCTTCTCTTCCTGTCTCCTCTTTCTCCTCTTCTGGTACAGAAAAGATTGTAATCAAAGCTCATTGACTTGGGACCGTCATCAACAAATCGTCATCACGCTTTTTGAGCATGTTTAAAAAGAAGATGACGGTATTCAGGGTTTTTATATCCTTCCTTCCGTTTTAGCCTGATGTTAAATAAATTCTTCTTCTATACATGTCTATATTTTTTGGGAAATAAACAAGCAATTCTAGTTCTGAATGAAGGCCATCATCCTTTGATATGAAGTCATATATGAAGTAACAAAACTGAGTTTCGTTTACTTAAATCAATGTTATTACTTATTATAGAACAAAATTGAGACTGTGTTTTTATTCAGTAAAACATTTCCTGTTAGGTGAAATTTGTTTCTACTGTGAAAATGGTCTGACAGTAACTTGTGAAAACACCAAGCCTCAAAAGATTTTCTTAAATTAGATACTCATTCAAATTGACAGGAGGTGAAGATTGGGCTGTGATATTTACATGAACGACTGTTCATTCTATAAAAATATGTTATAATCATCTTTTTGACTGCTGGGCCTTTCTTCACCTGTGGAAATGTGTGAGTGTGAAACAGACAGAGAGAAAGGTTGAATAGGATGATTATACAAACTATAATCACTGTTAAAGCTGAGGTGTGAGGAAAAGGGAAGTGAGAAGTGTTGTTTCCATGGAAACACTGACATGTCAGCAAAAGGGCACGGTGTCCCTTAGCTTTATCCAGGTGAGAACACACACACGCACACGCACACGCATGCACACACACACACACACACGCACACGCACACGCATGCACACACACACACACACACACACACACACACACACACACACACACACACACACACACACACACCATAAAAGGCTATAGGTACATCTTTGCAGCAGTCATGATGTACTGACCACCAGTTTGAAAGGCAAATCACAGTGGAGCATTTCAAACCAAATAATCTTGAAGAGAATATGGCTAATTATGGGATGTGAAGACTAACCCCCTTAGGAGTATCCTCAGCTGCAGTCCAACAGCAGATTTTATTTTTTAAACTCACATCACAAAGTTTGCCTTTAATCATTCTATTTTTATTACACTAATGATTGAGATAAGCTGTGTAACAAAACATGTAGAAATATCTCAACTGTTCATCATGTCCAAAATTAGGACTTGGTTTTGCAGGACAAAATGCTTCTAATCATTTTTATGTTTCTTCATAGCGGATTAAGTATAATTATGAAATTCAACAGGGAATCTCTGGAGGTTATCCATCACAGGTAAAGGCTTGAAGTGCTGCTTCCACTTTGATTTCTTTCATCAGATTTTGACACACTAAGACAGCCACTCCATTTTGAATTCAAGTACATATTGTAAAAAACCGAAATTGAAGTCGACACACTTCTTAATTAAATCAGGAAATTTTGTATTATATATACAGTATGTGCTTCATTTCTTACTCTTTCACCTGCTGCCAGCTAGTCAGCATGTTATCTTTACTGCTAGCAGGTCAATAAGTTAAAGTACAACTCACTTTGTATCCTGAATGGTTCCACTGTCACATCTACCTGTCGGTGCTCTTCACTCACAGTTCATGAAAATGGTCCCAGATTTAATTTTGTGATGATTCCATTGGAGTCCTTCCTACTCAAGAGACGCTCAGAGGCTTCTCCTGAAACTCGTTTTTCATCAACACTTTTATTGTTCTCATTTATTTCCAGGCCTTTTTTATTACGATGCCATGCCTCTACACCTCCTCTTCCTCCTTGCCCTCACCACGTCTCTGTGTACACAGTATGTGTCTGGTGTTCCTGTGTTCCTGTGTGTGGCTGATCCTGGATGTGGGGTTTGCAGCAGACACACCCGAGGCTCATCTGGTAATCAAGCTCCAGCTGAAATTAAACCTGGTCCCAGTGTTTACAGAGATACCAAAGATCCTGAGGAGGAAGAATGAAGTATATGCATAAAAGAACATCCATCCTACAGGGAAGCATGGTGCTGGATGATACTCTGATACAGCTTTGTTTCGTTGATGGAAATCTGCAGCAAGTAGAGGATGAATATAAGGAATGTAACATTCCAGAATTGGCTTGTGTCCCTCAGGTATATGCTTAAGGAAGATTCTTTAGGAATGCTTCTGGAAGCTGGAGGCTGGATATGCATCAAATGTGCAGCAAGTCACAGCAGCAATAGGGTCTCTCTGTCTCTCCGTCTCTTTCTCTTTCTCTATCTCTTTCTCAAGGGTTGAACAATTTGTGACGATGGTGTATTTTGCCAATAAACCTAATAAAGTAACAATGGGTTGAATAGTTTTACTTTTGCTCCATCCAGAATGCCTCGCCACACATCAAAAATCAGCTCTCGAGCTTTAGACCCTGCATTGCCAGTCACTCTTCAACACCATCTACCTACCTAATGTCTCTAGTTAGATGTCTGAGCCTTCTACTTTGCCTACTTAACATCTGCTCTTCATCCTTAACTATGTCAGTGTATCCAACTGCCTTTTTAGCACCACAGAAAGCATCACAAAGCCCTCGAGAGCAGTTTCAGTAATCTTTACCTGAAAGGATGTTTTACAGAATTAAGACCCAGTCGTAAGACAAACTCTGCCATCAATAGGACGGCATCGTGCTCCTCAATCAATCAGGAATACATCTGATTTCACCTGACCTTGACAAAGCCAATCAGGAGACACACTAACCAATTAAATAGTTTTCATCCTGTGAACTTTTCATCTTGTTAATTCTCTCTCCATCTGTCTGTCTGGTTGCTTGGCGGCGCTGCTCTCCAACTTGTAGGGTAGCATGTAAATTGCAAACTTAATAGTAGTGCAGGCATGAAATTATGTATCACAGATGGTGGTCGCACACTAAAAGATTCATTAATGCCAAACACTGTGCAGGTTTTCAACACACAGTTCTGCACCAGATCTTGAGATGGAGTGCTTGAACTTTTTGACTACAAAAATAAAAATAAAATCATTACATTTAGATGACAGGACAAGAAAAGTTGGAAGAAAATGCAATGCATCTGAAAGGTTCAATTAAGTTGCTCAAGTGATTTAGATTCCTCACCGGGATAGATTTAAGTTTAAAACCTTACCATATCTGAGGTTCAGGTTTTCACCAATGACTATTTGGTAAGTTCTTTTTACTAGTTAACTTCTAAAACTGCATTACAGCAGATTTAGAGGTTTATGCTACTAAAGGCACCTACATTTTCAAATGTCTTAAATACTGCATATTGTACTTTTAATTTAAAACATTTTTAACAATTACATTTGGCTCACAATTTTTTAATACTCTTAGTTAACTAAAACTGGACACTGCAAAAACAATGAAATACTCCCTAACCCTAACCCTTGCATAAGTGACGCTAATATGTAGACTTGATCAGTACCCAGTGAATTTTCAATTCAAAGCCAGATCATAACTGGGAATGCGTAAGTTATGCTTTATATTCAGAATTAACATGTCACAATATGACTGTAATGTGTAGAAGATAGTCTATGGATGTTAACCACTGTGAAATGTTAATGCAAACTGACTTGTCATCGTCTCGATGGAATTCATTTGTTAATTTTCAACGAATGTGCCGAGAGCTTGCTGCTGATTCAACATTCATCTGAACCCAGCAACATTGCAAGAAAAGAAGAATATTGTTTTCTGTCGAGCGAACCAGAATTACAGAGAAACTGTAAAAGCCACATGAAGTGAAGCGACACTCTTAAACAATGCTTACATTTCACAGAGTATCAGAGTGTTGCCCACAGGCTACGAGATAACAAGGCAGCAGCGATAGGGGATTTCTTTCTGGGGCTCTTTTTTCTACACCAACTGATGATTTACTGTGAGGAGAGACACTGAAATGAAAAGGACACTGATGGACACACACTGTGTTCCACAAGAGGAAGGCTGTTCTGTCTGTGTTAGTGTTTTTCCTACATGGGTGTGTGATGATGATGATGTGTACTTGTGATACAGCTTTCTCTTCACTGCAGGCCAAGCGAACACAAGGGATCTATTGATGTTTTTGCTTGTCAAGGTTGATTAGTTGAAGGATTAATCCAATTTTCTCCCCTCTGCTTCTACTCTTCTACTTTCATCCCCCTCTTATTTTACGGTTCTTTCTGTTGTCTATCCTGTTTTATTGTTCTCTCTTGCATGTTGAGTAACTCTTCTTACCCATATTCTTGTCCCTTCTGAGCTCCCGTACACCTAAGAGCAAGATACAAGTGTCCCTTTGATTTTCACACATTTTATGCATGGAAGTCATCTATGTTTAATTTGTCTGGACAGACTGGAGAGAGACTGAAAAGACTGGTGTGTTTTCAACTTGGTGTAGGTGAGGAGGCCTAAACTAATAATTTTTTAAAAGGTTGTCTCTTATAGTTGCTGCAATACTCGTGCATGGCATTGAGATATTATATGTGATGAGAAGGCAGCATGAAAGAAACACCACAGAGATGTGCTATGAAATCTAAGAGTCAATCCACAATAAATGCACACCCCCGAGAACACCTCTCCATCACTCTGTAAAGAATACCTCAGCAAATTTCAGACAGAATATAAGGTTAAGGGTTGAATCAGATTGGAGAGTACTGCACACGCAGCCTTGAGCAAAAAATATATGGAATGATTTCACAAGAGGTTTTATGCAGCAGCAGTATTAGCAAATACTGACTATTAGGTAGCAACGTTCATGAGGTCAAAGCAAAGGTCAGCTAATATAATTATTAAAGATGAGGGAGAGAGTAATTTCTATCTGGTCTATCACATTAACCTTCTTCTTCTTCTCTATTTCATTTCTTTTTTTGACAAACAGCATAAATTCAGATGAAATTATGTTTTTCTCATTACAAAAGCTTCAAAGTGTTATTGTTTGAATCAGAAAGATAGCGATTAACAGGACGGCGTACACCAAATGATTCTATGCTGCACCTGGCTCATGAACGCTCTGACAGATCTCTTGTTTCCACACGAGAAAACATCACTCTTAGACAGACAGGATGTGCTTTGTATTTCTGGATGCAGACATCAGAGTCATTTTGAGATAGACAAAAGAGCTCCACGTGGAAACCATTTTAGGAGACAATCAAGAGAAAAGATGCATCTTTTGTTGGCGGGTCGTTATCGTTGGCTTATGAGTTATCTGAATGCAGCAGAACAACTAAATGACTTAGTACTTTTTTTCAAAAGCGGCTGCAGCCATTAAGGCTCAGTGTTGCATCGCTTTCAGCTGGCAGGTGTTACTAATGTGAGCCCGATAGATATATCTTCTATAACTCCCTTTTTTTTTTTTTTTTTACATCTTATTAACACTTTATTTTTTGTAAAGTTGAATGCATATAACACTAAAAACTATGTCCTCCCTGTTGCACTGATTAAGTCCCCCATTACCTCCTCCAGATTCCTCTTCGTCAATGCTGTTCTTGATGCTGTCGTACTCCTCATCTATGTTCTGGTTGCCCCGGATCTGGCTGAGAACGCGGCGAGCCTTCTGTGTAAGCCCGCGTTGGATTAACCAGCGAGGACTCTCCGGCAGAAAGAGAAATCCAATGAACTGCAGCACAGCAGGAAGCACTGAGAGACCTAACATGTACCTGGAGATGGAGGAAGGGATACCTAACATGAGGAATCAAACTAAAATTACAGATACAACCATGCGTTACTTAATTTTGTCATGCAAATGTGTATTCCTTCTGTTTTTAACAAAAATATGTCACAAAAAAGTCACACTCAGTTCATGTTGTCTGAAAGCAACATGATTTTATTGGTGGGGGATGGGTACACCCTGGACAAGTTGCCAGTTCATCATAGAGAAAGACAAACACAGGAAGAACGTACATACTCTGTATAGAAATGTCCCAGATGGAATGGAACCCAGGACCTTCTTGCTGTGAGGCAACAACACTACCCACTGCATCACTGCACTGCCTATGATTTAATTTAATACATTTAAACACTGGGAAAACTGTCAAGCTCTTATTTTGTTTTGTTTAGTATTTACAAATTTATGAGTTTTAGCAAATGTCTCCAACTCTGACTTGAAATGTTCTAATAAGTGAGATTACATGTAAAGTAATACAGCAGTTATTAGACCAACAGAGTGAGAGTGTATGGCTGACACACTGTAATAAGACTTTATCAAACGTCACACATTCTCCTGATCTGTAAAAGCCTGAACTCATTATAGCAGATACACTTTGTTTAATTCAGGTGAAAAGAAATCAAATTGACCTTAACCTCGCCCACATAAAACCACTGATATACTAGTTTGTCATTCTGAGATGCACAATGTCTTATGCAAAACAATAACAGGGTGAACCAGACGAGAAAGAGGGAGGAAAAGATTGATAGTGATAATACGCTGTCGTTATATTTAGAGAAATTAGAGACGCAGCTATTTGCAGTTTTCTACTTATAAAAGTGAACTTCTAGAGAGAGACAAGGCTTTTTCTCTGTTCTACAGACAATCGGACATAATTTCATACCCTTAAGTCAATAAAAGTCCTGGAAAACCATTATCATGAAAGAATCACACCAATCTAGCCTTCAGAATCCCTCCCATCTCCATCAGAACCATAGCTGAAGCACTTTTGTGCAAAAAGGATGGTTCTTATCGGCAGAATCTTATATCCCATCCTACGAATGTGAGGCTGCATTGAGTGTGTCAGCGTGTCCAATCTACTGTTGGATTCAGTCTTATATAGTAGTGTGTCTGCTCTACCTGTGTATGTGCTGACATTTGGTGTGAGGGTCTGAGCCAGACCTGGAAATCCTTGCAGTCATAGAAAGTTAGTGAATTTTTACAAAAATAGAAAATGTTGTTTTCTATTTATGTATTTAACATTTAAAAATATTCTGTGTCTCACCTCCATCCATCATGCTGCAGGTAGCTGAACGCGCCGTCGATGAGGCTGGCAGTGAACTGTCCACCGGTGATGAAGAGGGTGTTAACAGTAACCAGCTGCCCCCTGAGTTGGGGTGGGGAGGCCTCGGCAATGTAGACTGGCACTGTCATAGAGGCGATTCCTACATAACCAGGAGAGAGAGGGAGAGGAGATGGTTAGTGGGGACATATGCATGAAACAGTTGGTATTTGGATAAAAGTTTGTTGGCGTATCAATTTAAAACTACTAAATTATTATTTCATACTTGAGCTAAATGCTTTACAGTGACTTCAATGACAATATTAAGGTGCTGGTGTTCAGGAAATAAAATTATATCACACTTAGCTGAGTGTGATATCTTGTTAGAATTAGCAAAGAAGCTTAAGTAGTAGAAAATAGAACATAGCAGGAACTGGCATGAAGCAAGACCTACTGGACCTGTTTATTTTTGTGTATCGCATTAGCACTGAGAGTTAACTGATCTCAATCATGATTTGGATCATATGGATGTTAACTGTTGACATCTGAAGTCTTTGGACTGAGCTACATACAGTCACATCTAAATTGGGTAGAAATGTATAGTTTATTTAACCCAAATCATTCCCAAAGATAAAGTTTGATGCAAAAAATATGCAAGATTAGTTAAAAAGATCATGACCTGACTTCCAAAGTCAATGGAACATTTTAGCATCTCCTACAACAATCTTTTGTTATACTTCTAACAACTGTTTTTGCTCATTTTTTTGACAAGACACAGAATACAGACGATCTGGTTAAACTAAAGGGTATAGCTGCTACAAGAGCTGGATATTTTCTTGAAGACTTAGTGGGGACCAAAACAGAGCTAAAGTGAGATCAAATATCAGATGTAGTGCATATCCACTGCAGCAGATGGTGAGACACACACCTTTAAATAAATGCCAGTAACATCTGTGTGTCTGCTGGGAGGTAATTGGTTTTTCAACGCAGCATCTTTACAGGGTCAAACTATGTCAGGTCTTTGTTAACAACTGTTCCATAAGACCACCGCTCCCTGTCTGAGTACATATGAGAGGGGAATTATTGTTTAAAATTATTTTAAGCACATGTTGGATTCTATTCTAAATATGACCAATCTGGGGGCTTTTCGTAAAATGTGTGCTTTCATTCATCATCATACTGTATTCATAGGAATCATAAGTGTTTTACAGTTTTGCCACTCATTACAATGATTTCAATGATCTTTATATCAAACAAATAACTTTGACCTTTGAACTAAACAGGCAAGTATGAAAAGAACTTAAGAGACACAAACAAATGCTACAGTGTATATCAGTAATGGGACCTGCACTACTCTGATTTCTGGAAAGCACTCATTTATATTCACACACACACACACACACACACACACTGTGTGTGTGTGTGTGTGTGTGTGTGTGTGTGTGTGTTTGTCCAGGATGTCTCTGACGAGGTGCCATGAGACCACAGCTTTCTGCAGCTGGCTCCTGATAAGTTCTATTAATAGTCTGCCACTGCCTTCTACCCTCCCCTCTCCTCCTTTTCCTGCTGCCCTGCCCTCAACGGCCGCCATGACGACGTGGCTACCTGTTGCTATGACGACCACTTTCTGGGAGAGCAGCCGTGCTGTCTATGTGCAGGCACCACACTGTGGCAACTTTGGGAAGAGGGAACTAACAAAAAGGATTTCGTCTTCTGGTGCTTTTTTTAAAAATTCTACAAAGAAGTTTGGAGTGTTGTGAGTGAGGAGATCATCACCATCAACATTTCTTGCACTCTTACGTTACTTAAAGGAATATGTAACACACTCCTTGACTACGAAAGGAATCAACAGTCAGTTTAGAGGCCTGCTCCTGAGTCTCAGGCTGATACTGCTCAGTGTCATACCATCAGACTCGACCAAGGCTGTCACCAAGTCGCTGTTACACCCCATCGCATCAGTCTTGTCTCTAGCATTTCCCTTGATTGCGCAAACATATCTTGTGCTTTTTGAGGCAAGCCTTTGTCTTAATTATAGCGTAAAAAATGATGATCATCTGAAGACGGAAATATGAGATCCAGATCACCGCTCAAATTTAATCAGCTGCTCTTGGGCATGAAGGCTGTCTGCTCAGGCAAATTGAATCCATTCATAAGCTGTTTTAGAAATAGTCTAGGGTATCTGTAGGTTAGGAGTTCATGTTCAGCTTCTGTGGCACCACTGAAAAGATTCTAAATACAGTATGACCTTTTAGAAAACATCTCCTGGCCAGTTTCTTGAAAATTTTAACGTAGGAGAGGTTTCCACATTGGCTTTACGTGAGCATCTATTTTCAAGCAGCACCAGCTACTGTATAATCTATATTACAGGGAGGTAAAATCATGAGCCATGTCAGTCACACGTCTATTGTGATGTTTCTTATTCCATTGCATATCACGAAAATATACCTACCACAATCAGCACCTGTTCATTTTTAATATTTGTTTCCACAGAAAGTACAACGGTGGGCATTTTGCCTGGAGCTTGTCTCGTAAAAATGTTCTGGTTTACATCATCTGACTCTTTAATATTCATTTGATTTATTAGTATTATTTTAAGTCCATGTCGTAGACTTTATTTTTATTTTTTTGATGAGAGGCTTGTGTCATGTCAGGAAGACTGTGCTACATAAATATAAAATACATCCTACTTCCACTGATCCTAAACTTCTCACAATCTAAATGGTTTCAACTATTTTGTTAAAAGGGTTGCAAACATACAATTTCCTTTTTAAAAAGGTTCAATCATTTCTTAAACCTGTCATTTTCCTCTCAAACACACTGTGGTGAAGACAGGATAGAAGAAGGACGACCTGCCCTTAATGTACAGTCTACAAACATACCATGCTTTCAGCTTCAGGATTCATTTCTACTTACTTCTTAAGTATTTTTATTGCTTTCAACGTGCTCTTCAGTCACTGGAGTTTACTTGGTTTTCCTATATTTACGTCTTATTTCTGCCCTAATTGTATAATTTTGGTCATTTGACACAAGGTAGGTGTTAAGCAGACATTCTGAAAAAAAATCCTATAATCCATTCCATCGGATGGGGAGGCAGGCTTAGAAGCCCCCACCCTACCCCCCCACCCCCTCCAAATAGAGCTACCTATTATCACACAACCCAAATTCAGGTCAACTGTATCATCTCCTTGGAAACTAGGCAAAGCGCAGTTCTGGAGGGCCTCAGGATGAAAGGCTTATAAATTTTTTGGTAAGTGGACTTTCTACTTTTGAACATATGCTATAACGGACTGCGGAGATCAGTCTAGCATGTTTGAAAAGTCTTTAATAATAAGTATGAAGTTGAATTCGTGATTTGAGTCGGTAGACAGAGCAGCAGGCAGATTTCATGGTAATCTCTGGAGTCGTTTATCAGTGGAGACAGAAACCACCACAAACCATGAAATTGGTTTTTGCTTTCTTTTTATCCAATAACTACTATGTGTGTGTTTGAACAGTATGTTTTTATCTTGCTTACTTGACACCATACACACACAAAGAGTGAAGTATGCACAGATCTTAACTCACTTATTGCAGACAAGTCCTGGAGATCCTCATGCTAATGCCTTAGTGAGTATTCATGTCAAACAGCCTGAACCCTTCCTGCTCTACTATCTCCTTTCTTTTCACCAGCTTGTCAGACGAAGCCACACCTGCCGTGACAAACAGCCTGTATGCCTGAGTGTGAGATGCTGCAGTTGATATTCATGTTATTACTGAGTATTGGATCATTTCTATTGAACTCTCTGGTGCAGGTGGGAAATAGGCTGGAGCCCATTAAAGCTAATACCATTACAGACTATTAAAAAGGTCAAAATACCACCAGAAAGAGGCTCTAGAGTCCATTTTCTTGATATTTGTTGGACACTGGCCTGTAAACTACACAGTTAGGCTGCTAATTCTAATTGTAATAGCTTGACAAATATGTCGTATTCCATCTTGATTGACTTGTGATTCTCTATTAAGACAAATTTCAGCATTTTTTTTTTTTTTTACCAAATAGTAAAATTCCACCACTGAATTTCAAACAACATTTGTTTAACTTTCTCGTTGGCTCGCCAAACGTTTATTCTGATTTAGATAACTGTTTGCCCAAAACTACATCTTCCATGCTGTTGGAAAAATGTGTTTATCCATATCCATTATCTGCTTTGTTTAGAGCCAGTTCATTTTTAAAAAAGTAGTGGATTTTTGAACGCCTGAAAAAACAGCTTCAACATTTGGTTGAAGCTGTTTTTTCCAAAGTTGCATTTCCAAAGTCAATCCAACAGGCGGTGCGAGATGAACCTTTAACTAAAATAGCTCATTTAGGATGGTTATGTTTTGAACACACACAAAGTTTCCATATTTCTCGTCTTGCTGGATTGAGGAACTCTTTGAAACTCGGTTTCAGTTTGTTACCACTCTGGTAAATGGGCTCTACTTTCAGCACCACGGATAGTTCCCAACCATGTCTTCTCCAAACAGACTCCTCTCTCTCTCTCTCTCTCTCTCTCCCTCTCTCTCTCTGTGCCTCTCTTTCTCTCTCTAAAGCCATCATCTGCTCAGACTCGGCCTCAAAGCAGTGCGGTACGCTCTAACAGGAGATCTGTCGGGTCTTGTGAAGCTGACTCTGGGCACCCTGAACAAAGCTCCGACTGACTCTCTTGATCAGAATATGATGCTTCATTTGGCCCTCCATTGCTGTGGTGTAGCAGAGATAGAACATGTTCTGGCGCTAAGTAGCTCATTGTGACTGAGGAAGCAAATTAAAGGCTATTGGGAGATCCTTGAAAATGCAGCATGAGAAAAAGAAAGCTCCCTGAGATAAAGCTGTTGTTATTTTCAAATGGATAAGTGGTGTGAGGGGCGATTAAATTCAGTGGTAAAAGCAGGAGAGGTTGTCCCCTTCCTTAATTAAATTCACTCAAGTGAGTCTAATTTCATGCCGCATTTTGCAAAAACAGGTTTGTTTGTTAAGATGCAAATTAAAGAACAATATACTCTGCAGTTGAAAATTGTGTGACCTTATGTTTTCAAAAACAGAATGTACGAATCTAAATCCATAAAAAAATCAGTTTCTGAACACTTGACATTTTACCGATGTAGTTTCCGTATTTCAAGCTGTAATAGATGGGTAGAAATACCTTGTTAGAGCAACACGTTTCCTCCACATAGTCAGGAAGAGAAATTGAACTTAATTATACAGAGAAAGTATTAATTATTGTGCCTCAAGGTAAGAATAAGAATAAACATTATGCAAATAGATTGCCTTCATCTGTGGTTTATATGGACAAAACTCTTCTGATTACCTGATTGCTGGATAATTTAAGAGAGAAACATGACCATAAACACCATGTGGGAGCTACTGTGTGTGACTTAGTGAGATTATGGATTATGAATAATGAGGGCTATAGGTGTAGGAACAGATTTCACTAAAAAAACAAAACATCTGCTGCTACTTTTTGGGTCTTTTAACCACTACAACGTGTAGACATAAATAAAAAAAAAACTTATTTTAGACAGAGAAGTTGAATATCAAAAACTACAGGGCAAATGTCACATGACACATAGAATCCACAATTAGGAAACATGGTTAACTTGTGTTGGAAAGCATTGTCTTCATGTGTGCGTCTGCAACCCAACTAAAGATTCCCACCAACTCAGCTTGTCTTGCAGGAAGACCAGATAATCCTGTGTGAATAAATTAGGTAAAAGTCTTACTAAAAGCTGACATTAATATCTGACATTATATCTATTAATATCTAAATATCTAAAATTGATAACTTTTAGATGACTTGCATTAAATATTTTCATGGTAACTGGATCATAAGTCTACTTGAACGTGACAGCCTATCACAGCTCTCCCCAGCTCTATATGCCTTTTTAGCATCTTTCAGCTCAAAGTTTTGGTTCCACAGCCCATTACTTTCTAGTTCCATTCAATTCTCTCCATGGTTTTATCTCCAGTCAAAGTTTTAGTGCAAAGAAAAGGACTGTATTCAAATGCTCAGCATTGAAGAGAAGAAAAACAAAACGTTAGTGGCTAGCTGGGGGACATAGTGGAGCATTCAGAAGCTTAGCAGCCAGTTATTTCCCTCAGGAGTCGGTGCAGACAAAAACAAAGTGAATATTGGACTTACATTCATCAGGCTGCCAGAACTACAGCTTTAAATGAATGCTAATGTTTCCGTTTATCTACCGGATATATAGAAGAACACCTGTTTGGTAAACAAGCACAGCCACACCGATGTTTAGGACAAGCCCATATATCAAAAAGACCAACATGTCTCATTAAATGTATGTATGGTGGTTGACAAATGTGATCTAAATGACATGTGCAGACGTGACAAAGACATGCTTTAACCATCATCTTTTTTCAACTACATTTCTTGAAAAAAAAACTGCGGCCAAGAAGATCAAAAATCCCATGTTTGAAATCAACAAAAGAGTTATTCCTTCAAGATAAAAACATCCCATGACAAAGATCCACTGCAGGAGGAAAAGCCTTTCAATTGATTGGAATTACCAAGTCATGAAATAAATCATTGGCAGTTCTGACAGGCTGGTTCAATACTGTCTGTTTGCTCAGGCTAGCAGTGGTTCCTATCACACATTATGTGTAAACAAGCAAAGGTCAGATCAACCAGCCAGGAACTGACAAACCAGAGGCTTCTGGGTAGGAATAAAAGGAAGAGAGTATCAGTGGTGCAGGTCAAATGACCCTCTTATATTCCAATTCAAAAACATGAAGTAACTGCTTTCCTGACAAGTGTCAGTCATGTTGATGTGAGCATACAGGTGACAGGCATGGTTGAAATAATTGCATACAATGAAAAATCTTCCCTTATTAATGTCTCCGGGGTCTAATTGTGGATGTAGAATGTACTTCATTATCTTTCAGGGCTAGGCGGAGCATGCTTGTGTAATGAAGGTGTCTGTGTAGGAAAAGATTGTTCTGGCAGAGGGGGAGAAGATATGAAGCAACCACTTACTGTATAACACCTAAATTCACCCTGGAGATCAGTTTGTCGTTGTATTAGCAACTAGTGGAAAGCTACAGCAGTTTCTGTTCTCTTCATTTCTCTCTGTTTGCTAAATGTTACCTGTTTGATTACTCTCAATAAACAACAGTCACTACACAAAAAAGTCTTGTGTACAATCCAGTAATAATTAGTAATAATAAGTGATAATGAAAGCTGATTTCTGGTGATTGCCATAGTAAAGCTGCGATTGATGATGGCCTTGAACTCTTTGCAATTTAAAAAACAAAAGCAATTATTCCAAAAATGCCACTTTTAGACTATATTCACCCATACGTCCATTTTCTTGTAGATAAGATGATTACAATCATTTCATCTACAGCCGTTTATCCGCATCAAAGGTAACTGATCTACTGGATCAGTTACCTCGCCCACATCCAGCAAGATGTGGGCGAGCGGTGTGGTACACTCCAGATAAGACGCCAGCCCTTCGTGGGGCCACATGAAAGACAAGCAACCACTGACACACCTACAGACAATGATCAGTTCACCTAACCTGTGTGTTTTTGGAGGTGGGAGGAAGCCACAGAACCCTGAGAGAATAGACATGGGGAGAACATAAAAAATCCACACAGAAAGGAATCAAACTTGGAACTCGCCGCCATTTTGCCCAGAAAATATTAAACGCCTTTGAATATTTTAGCAACACAAAAGAGCACGTTCTTCTTTGAGTCCAATCAGTAACATTTTAATTACAGTTATTTGAAGTGTAATCTGTTGATTATTTCCATGAATAGTACTTCATTTTGGAAAAATTAAATGAAGAACAGAGAGTCATCAAAGCATCACAGAATTGGATTGATGAATTTAAGGAACTTGTTTGGTCAAAAAAGCCTAAAAAAAAAACCAAGCCTAAAAAAAATTAATTAACAATGAAAGGAAACCTAAACAATTGATTTTCAGAAGGTTTTTTGTCTTTTTTTCCGAGCCATACTTATCAAATAACTGACTGATTGTTCAGGCTTTCTGTGAATTTTAATTTTCTCTGTTGTGCCTATCTTGCCCTGTATTTTTGGATTTATTTATTAGGAACCAGTTTATGACAATAGCTTTATTTTATTGCCAAAATGACATCATCAAAGCTTTTAAAGTGGGAGGTCGGAAATCCGAAGGGCTCCAGAGCCTTTCAGGGGAGGCTCAGTGAAAGGAGCCGAAAACTACCCTATTGGTTATGAAAAAGACATCACATCAAATGGTTTCAATATACTGTATGGGCTTTGCTTTGACAGAATGTTCACAAAAAATAGCAGTTGCAGAGATACTGTATTCCCTTTTTCCCACTTCCATGTAGTTTGAAACCAATAAATGTGATGTGTTGCATTAACTCCAAATATAAAGCAAGTTGTCCACCTTTTGTAACTACATGCTAATCATCACACATCACACAAGCTGCAAGGAGATATAAAATTAGTATTCTTCATAAATGCATGGGAGGATTTGCCCAAACCATCTGTCTTATTTATGTTATGTGCTTGAAATTTCAAAAAGAAAAATGCAACACCAGTTTTTTTTTGTCATTAACTGACTCCACCATGAGTCAGTGTTGGTTGGGTAATTATTTTCCAAACTTATTTTCTCTGCGCTAAATGATTGCAGAGAAAATAAGTTTGGAGAAAGTTCAGGAACAGTGAGAGAAAAGCACTCAGTGATGTATCATCATTGCACAACTGGTCTTTGCTTAAGAAGTTTTAAAGTCAAAGGAAAAGCTCCCAAAGTTTTTGACTGGATTTTTCCACACAGGATATATGAAGCATTTTAAGCTTCACATTGCAAGAATGAATCTCTGGGTTTGATTCACTTTTGTACAGAAAAAAACAAAACAAAACAGGATTTTCCATCATTCTCCTAATTATGTTAGAATTTATTAATGCATCATGTGACAGGAACCAGAATTAATGAGCACAAGAATCATTAGGCATGGTGCTAAAAGAAGATGACACACAGAACTATTCACTACGTATGTTTGATGAAACGTTAATCCTTTCTCAGTGCTTTACGGAGGTCTTCTATTCCTCCATCTATCTCTCAGCAGAACTCTTAAGAAAGACGGCGGACTGGACTCATGAATGTGGCGCTCAGCCAGGAAAGCCCATTTTAACATCCCTTTCCACAGAGGCTGTGACTCGTGAGCAGCAGCAAACCACTATAAATAATTTGGACTACATTGCATTCTGATCAAAAGGCACGTCTCGTGTAATAGCATGCAAAAAGCAGAGGGGCTGAAAAGAAAGATAGAGGGCTAACTGAAGAGAAGAGAAAGCAGCAGGTGAAAATATTCATGCGGGGGGGGGGGGGGGTGTAGGAGTAGGGTAAGGCAATTTAATTCATTAAAGCAATATTCTTGACATCTAAAGCTTCCTGTTTGATTGCTCCCTTCATCTTGGTTTCCTGTGGGCATGCTGAGGAGATGTTCACATCTTCTTTTTTTTTTTTTTTTTAAGAATTTGTTTTCCTTCATCACTTAATGTCACCCGACTGAACTTAATAATGATGATGGTGATAATAACAGTAAAGACAGCAAGATGTCTAAGTGAGCAAACAGAGGGCAAAACTGTGTAATTAGAAGCTGTGAGTAATTACAAACGTGGAGCCGGAGGCAGGAAGAGGACAGGCAGCAACAAACCAACAGTCATTCAGCCGGAGGAAGGTGGACCCATCATCTGACCGTGACCTCTCAACTCTCTCATGTAGAGCAAAATGTTTAAGCAGAAATCAGTCACGTGGGAATAAATATTAATGCTCCGGTGAGATAATTTCACAAGTTTTCAGGTTTGAGCTACTTTTTTCACCTCAGTGGAAAAAGTATGAACTTAAAACATGTTGTACCCAGCATGTGCTTGGATTGTTTATTTACCCCCACAACATTCCCATGAAAACAAACAGGGACCCATGTTGGCCCCAAGTCTTACCAAGCCCAACTCCAACGATGAGCCTCCCCGCCAGGAGAACCTCTTTACCCGGAGCGGTGCTGAGCACGATGCCCCCGACGGTGAAGAAGAAGCTGGCCAGCAGGATGCACACCCTGCGCCCGAACAACCCGTTGAGGAAGGCGCCCAGCAGGGCAGACAGGGCGGCGGTGGCCACAGTACTAGAGATGAGCACCTCCTGCCACAGGGCGCTCAGGTCCAGCTCCCTCTTCAGCAGGAGCATCGCCCCGGAGATCACCCCGGTGTCGTACCCGAACAAGAAGCCTCCCAGGGCGGAGAACGCGGCCAGGACGTAGACGAATCCGGGAGTGACATCCTGCTGGAACTGCTTGCGGGCAGCCCTTTCCAGGTCCACGGTGGATGAGGAGGGTTCTGTCGGTGCGCCCGCGGTGCAAGCCACGGCGGAGGCGCCCTGGCTGCTGATGCTGGCGCTGGATGGAACCTTGATGAGACTCCGCTCTCCTCCATCCTTCACTTTCCTCCACCGCTCGCCCATCAGGTTGCTCATACTACGGAGATTGTAGTCATGGTCGCCCTGCTTTCGCGACATATGGGAAACACCACACAGGACAGGGCTGAGTTAGATGTGATGCTTCCCCCACCCCAAAAAAAAAAAAAAAAAAAAAAAAAAAAAAGAAAGAAAACAGACTCCCACACCCACTTTAACTAATTTACTCCCCCTCCCAGTTTGGAGCGATCCAAAAATCCACTCCTAAATGTAACTGTTACATAAAGTTGCTCCCCAGCCTGGCGTGTGTCAGTTGATCACATCCCTCCTGGTCCTGATGAGAGAAAGTGAAGCTGAGTAGGGAGGAAAGGTAAGATAGACGGAGTGATGTGGAGCAGTTCGTCACTACCAGCGTCGGTGTGACGCAAAGAAATACTGTTTTGGAAACGTGATACTCAAGTGAGGACATAATCTGGTACAATCTAATAATTATAATAATAATAATAAACCCTGCTATTCTAGAAATTGAAACATCTCAGGTAAAACTATCGACCTCAATCAAAGACAATAAAATTAGGTCATGCAGGTATTTATAGTGAATATGATGGAGCAGTCCATTCATGGTATATTATAAGAAACAATGATTATACTGATTATCATTTTCTCTGTTGGAATAACGGAAAGCTCTATCAAAGCGTGTTCAAAATTTCAATACTTACCAATATTAGTATAATCACCATTAGTTTAGAATGTTGAAATAAATGCGCACACATTTTGCTGAACAACACGCTGCTTCGGTCATGATGGAAACCGGCTGCCCCCTGCAGGACAACTTGGTGTATTACATTGAGAAAAAAATGGTACAAATCTGTTTATGGGGTTTCATTGTGGGGGTTTTTTTTTTCAGCACAGTATTGACAGCTGATGTAACAGAAGCAAATTCCTGCCTTGCCATAAAAACCGAAGGAAGGAATGTCATGTTGCTGTATACTATGTTATTATATTAAAAATAGAGTATTACGTTGTGGTAATGATAAATAATTATATGTTAAACACAACAAGAATACAGTATGATTCATTATCTAATGAAATTTCCTTAAAAAAATGTAGAAAGTGATGAAACATCAATCTGTCAGTGTTATGGAGCAGCAGAGAGGATTAACACAGCTCAGTTTACAGTGTCACAGCATTACAGCTGCCTTCTCGCATAATTCACACATACTGATCTGGCACCGTTGAAGGAAGCTGCACCTTCTACTGCGAAGCCAGCTGTTGTTTGGTCATTATTATACGCAGTGGGTGGTAATGCAATCACACATATATGTGTCACAAGTACATATTTTCATTTTTATTTAAGATATTATTTTATTGATTGTTTGACTTAGAAGATGCCAAAATTAATGACAATGCACAGGAAATTTCAAATTCCACGTTTTATATATAAAAAAAAAAAACTCACATAAAGTTAAATTTCATTTAAAAAATAAAGTAAAAAAAAATCATATATTGATTTATGATAATTTTATACAACACATCAGGCTTGTTTTGCTAACAGAAAGACAAAACATGATGGTGATTGAGCGATGTAGACTAAAGGTGAAATAATCTGTAAATTTGTAAGCATTGCTATACAATCAAATTGTACTCAACATTACTGGATAAATACACTCACCAGCGTCAGGTGGAGTATTATGATTAGTGCTGTTATTAATCTGTCATTTTTGATGGGGCAAAAAATTCTTCTGTTCAGATGTTTTATGTCACTTCACAGTTCAAGTACATCTAAAGGCCCAATGTAAGGCCTGACAACAAAGGAGCTGCAATGATACGCAAATATAATGTTTTTATTTGATCCTGAAAAATGTCTAGAGTGATAAATAAACTGACCCCGTGATGTCCCTTTTCTCTTTTGTTCAGAACTCTTTTACTCACTCAATGGCCACCATCTTCATTATTGATCCATTTTAGAACACAGAACAAAGATGTGTGTGAACATGTTTGTGTGGCTGCAGCCTGGAGAGACGACATGGTTGTAAATGCATTCGAGAGTTGAAAGAGATCGATAAATGGAGAGTGGTGTCACAGAATGGAGAGTGAACACGTTCAGAAAACGAACGGTGATCTCAGTCTATTAGTGAGGGAGGGCAGTGATGTGACGTGTTTCTTGTGTGTGTGTGTGTGTGTGTGTGTGTATAAACTACTACCCTGTATACAGGATAGTACTGTAGTTTGTTTTGATCTGAAAACCTGTGGTATCTCTACCAGGACAATTAACCCTGCAGCTCCTGCTGATTCAGCATTTTGGAGGTGAAGTCTGGGCTGGGCTCCTTCAGTCAATCCATCCAGCCTTTAATGACTTGTTAGTTAGGGTTGGGGTTAGGTTTAGGATTAAGATGAAGTTTAGAATTAGGGTTAGCATTAGGATTAAGGTTAGGGTAGCTCTCTCCTTGATCTCTTCCTTTGCTCTGATGCAACTAACATCATTCAAATGATGAGAAACCAGATGATGAAAACCTCACAAAATAATCACTAATGATAACCTCCTCTGAATATTCTATAGCATGTTATCAATTCCCTTTTTAATTAATTAACATCCACAAATCCCTCATCAGCATGAATTGTTGGTTTTTATGTATTGAATAGATTTGGCAAATACTGATGAGTTAACAAGAACAAGAACAAGAACCAAGGCAGTCAGGGACTGCAACATGCTGCGACACCCCTGAATGCAAAATTTTACCCTGGCCTACCTACATAGATCAAAGCAGTAGCTTTGATCTATGGTCTTACTCACATTGGCCTTCTCCCTTGTCTTTCTTATCTGGTTCCTGAGTGTAAAAAAGTTTAAATTTGACCTTAACCTAGTTTTTTCAAGGTCAAGGTCATCCTCATATTTTCATCCCTTTTGCCGCCCCAGTAATGTGCTTTTTATTTCATCTTTCTATCCGAAGATATTTAGCGGACAGACGGACAGACAGACGGACAAACACACAAACACTGACAATTACAATACATCCCCTTAGCGAGATGTAACAACAATTGTAGTAAAATAATGTAAAATCAATAATGGTAGCAAAAGTGGAGATTAAAACAGGGGAAATATCTGGGTCAAATACGAATGAAAATTAAATACGGACTAATAGTTTTTTCCTGAATGATTTTGGGAACCTTCAATAAACCAGCAGCAGTTTTCTTGGAGCCAATTAGCGAAGCAACCACTCAAATCAAGATTGACAAGAGATGAAGTACACAATCTCCTGCAAGGCTTTTTAACGACACAAGAACGTTTCGTCCCTTAACTAAGTCTCCCTAATCAACTTTAAGTGTGCTATCAAACAAATCTCCACAAAGAACATCAAGAGCAGGATAAATGTAAACCAAAATCATTTCATGGGGTGCGCTTAGGTTCTAAGTTACAGGCAAAAACAAGAGGTTTATGTGAACATGATCCTCCTGCTGGAAAAACGGGCATGAGTTCTGAGATGCTGAGTGTGAAGAGGAAATGAACAGAGGAAACAATTGGATCGTTTTGCAGCATGCGGTGCCACAACACATCCAGAACACGGCAGGTCAATAACATTAATAACAAAGGCCATAATTCAGGTCAGCTGAGGGAATACAAGTGAAAACAATTGATGTGAAATAGACATTGACAAAATACTGATGATTATTTATCACTGCTAAAGCTCCTCAACAATAACTCAGCTTGAATGGAGACTTGAGACTGTTTTAAAACCTCTTAATCCGTTTAAACTATTGAGTCTGAACCCAAAGTTTAATCTCTGCCTGAAAGAGATTCTGGTTAACTGCTGAGCACGTCTTCAAACGTCATGTGGAACTTCCCCTCAGCTCTCAAAGAGAAAAAAAAAATCAAACTACATCCTGGTTCATGCACCCTAGACTCATTTATTCCTTGTCCTCTTGTCATGTATTTAGCAAGAGGGCATTGTATTGATCACTATATTTGCCCAGAGTAAGCATTGGTTCACAATAGAGCACTTAATATTTAACTAGTTATGTATGAGTTTAGGGACCAGGATGGAAACAAGTTTGTTTCTGTCAGAATATTTGTGATTGTTGGGAATTAAAGAAAGGACTCAAATTTCAAACTCCAGCGTGGGTTTTAATGTTGATTCTTCCAGACTGTATTTGTGCATCCATCCATTTCTTTTACACACTCACAATTTCCCACGGGAGTTCATGTCAGACGGATTATTCTAATGCCACACAATAGATCAGATTGAGTTTTCTACTTCCTGGTATTATCACTGATGGAAGCCAGGGTTTGTGTGTGTGTCTGTGTTAGTGTGTGTGTGTGTGTGTGTGTGTGTGTGAGTGTGTGTGTGTGTGTATATGTGTGTGTGTGTGTGTGTGTGTGTGTGTGTGTGTGTGTGTGTGTGTGTGTGTGTGTGTGTGTGTTGTGTGTGTGTGTGTGTATGTGTGTGTTTGTGTTTGTTCGTGTGTGAGTGTGTGTCTGGAGAGGTGTGATCAGAGCATGTAACAATCATATAGGCGTGTGTGTGTGTGTGTGTGTGTCTGTGTGTCTGTGTGTGTGTGTGTGTGTGTGTGTGTGTGTGTGTGTGTGTGTGTGTGTGTGTGTGTGTGTGTGTGCGTGTGTGTGCGTGTCTGTGTGTGTGTGAAACAGCATATAAAAGCATGCGGTGGACTGTTTCTGCACTTCCTCCTGGCTGCACCTGCTCACTGGGGGGCATCAGACAGCATGATTTCACAACAATGGATGCTGGCCGTCTGTTTCTCCTTCTTCTCAGGTACTATGACATCACTCAAATCATCACTTGGACACAATTCAAACATTAAAGCGACTAAAATTTAAATTTCATCTTTTGAAAATATATTCATTTGTTTTTCTAAAGAGTAAATGTGGCGATGGCAGTAATATCACAAAATCACATCAACCAAATCAAATTGCAGAAATGATCATAATAACAGCAGAATATTCCATAGTTGTTTTTCATGATTATTTCTTAGTATTCATATCTTTTGAAAGTTTTTAATTTCAGAAGTTAAATGAGAGAAAGATTCGTTCATTACTTCAGATGGACTAGAGTCATGAAGAAAATAACAGAATTAGGTGCATACTGAGTCGTGGAAAAAAGTTCAGTTCAAAGTCAGTTACTGTCCATAAATATAAATTTGAGGCAGTTGCATTTATTTGAGCATCTCCATTTCTTTTTGGTTAAAACGTTTAAAAATAAATGCACATTTAATAAACAGATTTATTTAGCTGTAATTTTGCAAACGTAAAAGAAAAGTTTAGAAATATTCATTCCTTCATTTAATCATCTTACACCGCCATGGCGGGTTGCAGGGAGCTGGAGCCTATCCCAGCTGACTGAGGGTGTGAGGTGGGGGAAACTCCAGACATGACGCCAGTGCAACACAGAGCTTAAAAACATAACAAATAATAATTGTAATAAGACACACATATACACAACCAGAACCAAAATACCTTTACAGTCAATCAAGTGAAAATATCTGAAATAACACAATTTATGAGTTTCTTTTTTTGTTACTATGTATTCATTTATTTGTAAATTTTTATTCCCATTTACACCCAATTTCATTTCTGTTCTAGTTTTAGGGACAGGAGAGTCGCTGACAACAACAGAAGCTCAGACATGTGAGTAAGCCTGTAGCATTGATTGGATCATTTTACTGTGATCTAATAAAAGCTAATCATGTGATTTATTCAATAAAATGTTCAGTAGTGCAAAAAAGTGTAAATTGGTTTCATTTTTCAGGATAAAATTGCAAAAGTAATTCAAATTGTTGGTTACATTTCTGACTTTTTGAGTTGTGGCCTCAATCATTCAGACACTTGCAAGACCTTTGGAAGTGGGATTGTCCAGCCTTTCAACGGGTCCAGTTTCTATGTGCGGTCCAACTGCATGTTCACCCTCACCCGATTCACCCACAACCGGGTGGAATGTGTTATCACTGTACGGCGAGGGACCAATGGGCTGCTGGTCCAAGTTGAGATCATCATCAACAAAATCAAGACTGTTCTGGAGGATGGAAGAATCCTGGTGGAGAAAAACAGGTTTGGGCTCAACTACTTATCTACACCAACACTACGATGTGGTTATACTGGAGTGTCACAAAACGAAATTCTATTATTTACAGGAGTTTATATGTTTTGTTAGCTTATTATTGGTCTCGACATTACTTGTTTTGATTCTGACACACTGAGCATCTTGCATCTCTAATGGATGTAAAGTACCTGTTGTAGAGTGGCTGGGGGGGGGGGCAGTTTGATAATAATAAAAAAAAACATAACTGAAATCATGGAAATTAATATACTGATTTGAAGTCTAAATAAATAAATAAATAAATAAATAAATAAATAAAACATACAAACATGCATACAGTACATACATACATACATACATAAATCACTAAATAAAAGGAAAAGAGAAAAGAAAGAAAATAGAGAAAATATTTACCAAGTTTGCTGTTTGAATTGTGAATTTTTAAAAATGTGACGACAAGTATTTATTTTCTTAAAGTATGCTTTGTTTAAATTATGTGATTATCTGTGGCAATAATCTTAATGTCTGAAAACATATTTGCTGGCAGTGTGTCCCTTCCATACGACCACACCTACCAGCACATCTTTCATTATGGCCTCTACACCAAACTGAGGAGCTCGGTGCTCCCTCTGTCCGTCACCTGGCACAACGTCCCTGGAGGCATTGACACTCTGTGGGTGAGTGGACACCAGCGCTGCATGTCCTGACAACCAAGTCAAGTCCGCCCCAAATCTCAACAAAAGCTTTGACATTTTTCAAATGAAGAAAAATCTGAACATAATCTAACAAGTGAACACAAACAACAACACACAAACACACATTATGCAGGTGCGACATTGTAATTTAAACTATTTGTTGCTAGTTTAGTGCTGAGGAGAAATCATCCATCAACCGATGTTGTTACACTCTATTCTAAGGTGGAGCTGGACCAGGAGCTGAGCTCCGACTTGACTGGACTGTGTGGGAAGCTTAACATCTCAGGTATAATACTGAAATGATTAAAATAAAAAAACGCAGGATTCCTGCATTTTCATCGGTATTTTATTTTTTAGTTATAGACACAGTAAGAGTTAAACCTGGAGTTACTAAGCTAACCAAAACAAAACTCAAGTAAAATCTTTGTAAAGCTGATCCAGAAGAGGTCTTCATGATCCTTGAATATCATCAGTATTTTGTTGCTGATTATAGGAATCAATTTATTACACAAACTTTGATGTTTCTTTGTCAAAAGTATTTTCTAATAATGTGTATTTTAATGAACTCAGCCAACGACCAGCAACTGATCATGAAAAGTGAGCTTCCTGACGAAACGTGCCAAACCCTGGATCCTGCAACTGCAGTGAATACGGTCGGTTCACTGTTATTATGATGAGTCATTAAAAAGAAAAACAGAAGATATAGTATTAAATAAATTAACACCACAATACTCCTTATTATTCATGTTGTTCTCGGATTAATTTGTAGGTATGCAGATCGTTCTTGTCATTCACCTTGGATTGTCTGCAAGCCAGGACGCTTCATTACCTCCAACTCTGTGAGGCGAACATTTACAGATACGAAACAAGCAAGTATGTTGGCTGTGCTTTCTTTAAAGAAGTGGTCGAGATGTGTGGAGACAAGAGCTACGTGCAGGCCATATGGAGATCTGTGACCGAATGTGGTAGGAGCTCTTTAAAACTGATGTAAAAGCTTTCAAATGAGCTGAAATGTTTGTTTGTCTTGTTTGAAGAATGATTTGTGATTGTTTCTGTGGGTGAACGCAGAGAAACCGATTTGTCCAGGAGAACTGGTTTATGTAGAGAAGGGAGCAGCTTTTGTTCCCAGCTGCTCCAACCTGAACCCCAGATTATCCAGCCGGGATCTTATCAGCTCCTGCGTCTGTCCAACAGGTGAGTTAAGTTTTTTCACTCATCCGTTTCTCTTCTTCCGCCTTCAGCATATAAGAGCCTAGTCTTATCATCATTGTCTGACTACTCGTTTTAGAGAAGGTGCTCAATGATCATGTGGATGGATTCCACTGTGTCGATGCGTCCAGCTGCCCCTGTGTGTTTTCTGGAAAGAGCTATGCAGCTGGAGACATTCGTAGCACCAAGTGTCAGTTATGGTAAGTGGGCAATGCATGTAAGTTTATCAGTGACAACAAATGTAAAAAAAAAAAACCTCATTTCTGACCGTGTGGCGTCTAACAGTATATTCTTTATATTGTTTTTTAGCCATTTAAAGTATTGAAATATGTTAGTAGTGTTAGAAGCTTTTCTACACAACAAAACCTTCTTCAAAAATAATTTTCCTGTGCTTTAAATGTCACCATTTTTTGTCACAGTGTGTGCGACAGTGGGAAATGGCACTGTTCAGAAAACGTCTGTCCCACCAGATGCCTCATCGAAGGGCAGTTTGTGACATCATTTGATGGCAAACAGTATGTGGTACCTGGTAAATGTGCATATGTTGCCTCACAGGTGAATATTTCCCCTTTATCCTGACATTTATCACCATCCTGTGTCGTCTTTGGTAATGCTAACACTTTTTTTTAATTCTCAGGGTTCAAACTGGACGATAACAATTCAGTTTTTCAAAAATGCACTTTCCCTTAAAACTGTCATTCTTCAACTTTTTCAGGTATAACTAGTCTCTTGTTGTTTAATTTAAAATGATTTTATAACAAACAAGTAAGACTGATAAGACTTTACTTCTGTGTTGGATTTTAAGGAAACATACACGTTCTCGCACAACATGGTTAAAATTGGAGAGGAAGAGATCACTGAGCTCCATGAGTCTGGTAAAAAAAAAAATCTGAACAACTCTTGTCAATGGAATTTATTTAATGTGAATATGTATGACTGAAAATACAGTATTCAGCAACATAATGGCTTTTTATAACTCATCGACCTTTATCACGCTTCAGAACATGCTCTGGTCTTCTGGCAGTCCTCCATGTACGTCCAGGTCCACACATCCATTGGTATGAAGCTCCAGGTCCAGATGTCTCCTGAAATCCAGCTGTACATCACCCCACTCACAAACCACAGCGGTTTGATCTCAGGTAAGGAACAAAGGTTTATGTATATCCAGATCTAGAGTGAAGTTTTTCCACTATCGTTTGACTTGTGATTACAGACAGTTTGTCTTTCAGGTCTATGTGGAAACAACAATAATGACACCACGGACGACTTCACCAGCAGCTCTGGGATCGTTGAGAACTCAGCTCAGCCTTTCGCTCTGTCCTGGAGTGTGGACACTTGTGCAGTCAACATACCAAGCACCTGCATCAGCACAGACAATGGTATCAGTTAATAGACTGCATGTACCTGTGTAAATGTTGAAAATAAATATGCTTCTTGTTGGGGCTGAAATATTATTTTATTATTCTCATTAGAAAACACTGGAAATTTGATTATCCGTGATTCAAATAGAATGAAGAAGGAACAATTCCAATCATAATTCACTATTTTAACTTGTGTTTTTACAGAAATTTTTGCTGATGAAATGTGTTCTGTGTTGAATGACCCACGTGGGATATTTGCAAAGTGTCACTCTCACATTCCATCTGATTACTACCACACAGTAAGAATAATTTTAGACCATACCAAGTCCTGATTTTAAACCATGCCATTTGATATGTCAGCGATCACTCAGGTTCTGATTTCTCCCTCCAGGCCTGCATTCAGAGAACATGTAACTGTGGCAGCGTTCTACAGCAGTGTCTATGTGTTGCTCTGGGCAGCTATGCCAAAGCCTGTGCCAGTCTGGGTGTTGAAGTGGGAGACTGGAGGACAGCTACCAACTGCAGTGAGTTTAAATTTGATAAATATCAAAGTTTCCTGTCTGCGTTGTCCGATTTCAACTTGTCACATTGTCATATTGATTATGTTTCTGTCATCATAAATGCTCAGAAGAAAGTTCTGATTTATAATAGATGAATAAATCGTAAAATTAAAAACTTCTATGAACAGATTATAGATTGAATCTGGAAAATGCTGCATATCAATACAAATATCAACACTCATTTAAAAACTGGTTGTATTTTGCATATAATGCTGTGTTGCAGCTGTGAAGTGTCAGAAGAATCAAGTATTCTCTTACAATGTAAAAGCCTGCAACAGCACGTGCCGTTCATTGTCTGGCCCTGACCCCCGCTGTGGGCTGGGCGATGCCCCTGTGGAGGGCTGCGGCTGTCCGGAGGGAACTCACCTGAACCAGGGGCACACCTGTACCCCAAAGACAGAGTGTGTTTGTCACTACTATGGTGGTACGATACCACCAGGATCTTTTGCTGTCGATGGACGAAACTGGTAAATTGATTACATGACTATTTATATTAATCTAAAATGTCCATTATAATATCATTTATGTTAACATTCTACTTTTGGTACCTGTCATCCACTTATACATTACCAATGCTGTGATTGTGTTCAGTTACAGTCATGTTGTATCTCAAACCTTTTATAGCATCTGTGAGAATGGAGGGCTGAAATGTTCAGAAGATTGTGGTAAATACATCTTCTTTCCAATCAGACTCATAGTAAAGTCACGTTTATCTTTCATTGTCTTTTCTCTTTTTTAAAAAAATGCCTGACATATTATTGATTCACTAACAAGTTAATCAAGTAATTAACTAATGTGCTGCAGGCTGCAGAAATGGGAAGGTTTGTGTTCATTGTGGAGAAACCCCAATGAACACAGCTCAGAAAACCTGTGACAGTCTCAGTAAACCAATGGTAGGTCAATAGATTTTGGTGTTATGACTTGAGTATGACTACTTCTTATATCTGTCCTTATATTTTCATATAAATGTTCTATAACTTGCATCCTCCATCCAATCTAAAGGTTGGAAGGTTGGACGATACGTGTTGTTGTGGTGGGTCAAATGTATCCTTGTAGTTAAAAGATTTTAAATGTGAATTCCAGGTCACCAGTATGACCTGTGATAGTGGCTGCTACTGCCCACATAACCAGTATGAGGATCACCGTGGAAACTGTGTATCTATGGATAACTGCACATGCGTGTACAGTGGGGAAATATTTAATGCAGGACAGCACGTTAGAACCAACTGCAAAACCTGGTAACACTTATATTAGCGAAGCTTTCCCGTTTAATTATTCAACAAGCTAACAAAGATACAATACTAACAGAGTTGTACTCTGTTGAACAGTGTCTGTGGTCAGGGTCAGTGGCACTGCACAGACGAGCCTTGTCCAGGGACATGCCAAGTATATGGAAATGGACACTACCAGAGCTTTGACTCCAAATGGTATCGCTTTGATGGACACTGTCAGTACACGCTTGCAGAGGTAAGAACAAACAGGAAAATGGGAATGAAATCCTTTTTTATGTAGTTTTATAGGCCTTCGGTTAATTTGCTTCAGTTGACATGGTCTGTCATAACCAGGACTTTTAAATAAAAATTTTTTAATACTTTTTAGAAGACATTATCCCTTCTCTTGCCTCATTTCCTGTCTGTCTCTTAATCTATCACTATGAAACAAGAGGAAAATTGGTTCCCAAAAACTCCATCTATAAAATGCAGGTTGTAGTTTGTCATATTTTAATTGCACCATGTTTCTAACTCTGATAATTTTACTCCAGGATGACTGTGGAAAGAGAAACGGCAGCTTCTCCATCAGAGTGGAGACTGTGCCCTGCTGTGATGAAGCTCTGACCTGCTCTCGTGCCATCGTCCTTGACCTGCAGGTGGAATGCTCCTTCTGTGATTCACATTATTATTCACCAAGAAAACAAAAGTTATATTCTCCACTTAATTTCATCATTTTCATTTTTTTAAACTCAAATTTAACCTTTATTCAACCAGGTAAGTCAACTGAGAACTAATTCTCGTTGGCCATAACGACCTGCATAATGTCCATTCTTTAAAAGTTACACATCACTCATATCATCCATTTAATTTTATTGCAGATAAACTAGTAAAATCTGGTAACTTATTAAACAACAATTGAAAATAATCTTATGCGATATTTGAACCTCTTATGTCATAAAAGGGTGCAGTTACTCTGACACTGAGCGACATGAAGGTGACCCAACGGCGCCATGACGGCTGGACCGTACAGGCAGACCCACTTTACTCCGTCCACACTGTGGGGCTCTACATCATCGTCTCAGTGCCGAGCAGAGGCATAACTCTCATTTGGGACAAACATACTCGCATTACCGTAGAACTGCATTCCCACTGGAGGGTGAGTGAAATGGAAGTTATTCATGTAATGTAAAATGAAAAATAAATCATTAAATATTAAGTAAAAGCATTTGAATTCAGTTAACTCATTGATAGATTCTTTTTTCCATTATGTCAACCGCTTCCATGATTTGTGTGCAATTTTAATACATTTTAAAACATTCTAAATGTATTTTAACAATCCATCATTCAGAACCAGGTTTGTGGCCTTTGTGGAAATTTTGACTCCAGTGAGATGAATGACCTGGAGATAAGTGGCTCAGAAGGTAAATAGGCTTTCCCCTGGTTTTATGAGCAGTAATCATTCAATCATGACCGTCAAAGTTAACCCTACAATGTATTTTTAGTGGTGTCCAGTCCACTGGCATTTGGTAACAGTTGGAAAATCACCACACCTCCATGCACTGATGTGACTACTGAGATATTTCCTTGTGAACGCAACTCATACTGCTCAGCTTGGGCCCAACGGCGCTGCATGATCCTCACGGGAGACATGTTCAAAGACTGCCACTTAAAAGTATGCATTTCATTATATGCTTATAATGCTGCTAACAACAACTATATATATATATATATATATATATATATATATATATATATATATATATATATATATATACACATACATACACACACACACACACATATATATATATTTATATATATATATATATATATATATATATATATATATATATATATATATATATATATATACATACACACATATACACACACACACACACATTTATTTTTTTATATATATATTTTTTTATTAATCATTGATTTTGGGTATCCTGCTCTGGCCAGGTGGACCCCCAGCCCTACTACCATGCCTGTGTGCAGGAGTCCTGCTCTTGTGAGTTTGAGGGGAAGTTCCTGGGTTTCTGCACTGCTGTGGCAGCCTACGCAGAGGCCTGCAGTGATCAGGATGTTTGCATCAATTGGAGAACGCCTGATTTGTGTCGTAAGTTACAACATGTTTTTCCCTCACCAACATTTCTTTGAACTAAATCCTTAAATAAGGGATAAGGGACTTTTACTGAACTCACCTATTCTATGCTCTTCCAGATATATCATGTCTTGTTCAAAGTTACTTTCATATGAGTAATATCTTTCATAAAGAGTAATTGAGCTTGTTATTATTTAACCAGCGGTCTATTGTGACTACTACAATGAGCAGGGACAGTGTACCTGGCACTATGATGCCTGTGGTGAAATGCTAACCTGCAGCGAACGCAACTACTTCCCTCACAAACTGGAAGGTAACTTTCAGGCTTTCTTAAATGGATTCAAATATAATAACCAAAGTAATTTTGTATTGACACACAGTCAGTTGTTTAGTGTAATTTGAAACGTGTCAATAATGTTTTAATGCCACTTTTCAGATTTTGTGTATGTCTAGTTACAGCCGCAAGAAAAGTTTTAGCACTCTGACTGATTCTACCTGAAAACCACTAAAACTCTTTAAATAAAGGTGATGTTTATTTTTTGGAAAAGGTTGCTACCCTAGATGTTCAAAGGAGACACCATACTATGATGAAAACACTGGTGAATGCACAAAATTGAAAAACTGCACATGTTATTTTAATGACACTATCATTCAGCCTGCAGCAGCGGTGCTTATTCAGTCTATTGAATGGTAAGTTGGACTATTTAATCTTTGTAAATCATATACATACTGTGGGGTAACAATAATGTACTAATAGGAGTATTCCTCCTTACTGTCACATTGAAAACTGGATACTTCTTTTTCGTTCTTTTTCATTTTTGTCAGCCGCTGTAAAGATGGAAGGATCAGTTGTCGTGAGTATGAATTGTATTAATTTATCATAGCATGTACTGTTTCACATTTTTAAGCAGAAGGAAAAAATTGGAAATACATTTTAGAATGCAGTTTATTAACAGAAAGCCAATTCACTTCTAATTCCAACAGCGCTGCTACCTACAATAATACCCGCCACATCTGCAACGACAGTCTCATCTTCAACCATCTCTATGTCAACAATTTCAACTACCACGTCACCGACAACTATGAGAAGTTCAACTACACCAACAACTTCAACCACCTCTACACCAGAAACTACAACTACAACCACCTCTACACCAGAAACAACAACAAGTTCAACCACCTCTACACCAACAATTTCAACCACCTCTACACCAGAAACTACTTCAACTACAACCACCTCTACACCTGAAATAACAACAAGTACAACCACCTCTACACCAACAACTTCAACCACCTCTACACCAACAACTTCAACCACCTCTACACCAACAACTTCAACCAACTCTACACCAATAACTACAACCACCTCTACACCTGAAATAACAACAAGTACAACCACCTCTACACCAACAACTTCAACCACCTCTACACCAACAACTTCAACCAACTCTACACCAATAACTACAACCACCTCTACACCAGAAATAACAACAAGTACAACCACCTCTACACCAACAAGTACAACCACCTCTACACCAGAAACTACAACCGCCTCCACACCAACAACTACAACAACTTCCACTACCACTGAAACAACACTGCCTTCAGCCACTTCTAAACCAACAACAACAGCTACAACTTCAAGCACCACTGAAACAATAGTTCCTTCAACCTCCTCAGAACCAACAACTACAACCACCTCTACACCAACAACTACAATAACTTCCACTACCACTGAAACAACACTGCCTTCAGCCACTTCTAAACCAACAACGACAACAACAGCTACAACTTCAAGCACCACTGAAACAATAGTTCTTTCAACCTCCTCAGAACCAATAACCACCTCTACACCACCAACAATGTCAGCTACCACTAAAACATTGGTGACTTCAACTGCTTCCACATTAACAATGACAACAACTTCAACTACTACTCAGACAACAGAGCCTGCATCTACCTCTAAACTAACAGATACGGCAACTTCAGCTACCACCGAAACAGCAGAGCCCTCATCCACCTCTAAACCAACAACTCAACCAACAGCTACTACCACTGTAACTACTACTGAAACAATGGTGCCCTTATCCACCTCTAAACCTACAACTACACCAACAAATACAATCATTTCAACTGCTACCGAAACAACTGTGCCTTCAACTACCTCTACACTGACAACTATAAATGCCTCAACAACACCACCTATGACCTCTCCACCAATTACCAATGTCTCAACCACAGTTGAAAACTGGGCAAATATGGTGTCCACTATCTCTAGAGAAACGAGTAAAGCTAGCACTGCAAACTCAGCAACCCCTTCAAATGAGACTGCCAGCTCAGTCATCACGACTGCCATACCCACATCATCCACTACTAAAACCACCACCACCCCTTCAGTCACTGCATCCCCAACAATGATAACTGAAAGCACAGAATCTACTAAAGTACCAACATCAGAGTTTACTACAACAGTGTCACCTAGCACTGTGCTCAGCACCTTGTACACAACCCCCAGTGCTTTATTCACCAACACTTCAGCATGGACAACAGAGAATACAGAGAGAGCCATATCAACAGACACCTTCACAACTCAATCAGCATCAAGATATACAGAGACAACATCACAATTACCACAGACAACTAGCTCAGGTTCGACTGAAAGTACTGTAACAGAAGCTTCCACTATTACATTTACCTCGTCTTTGCATTTAACCACTCAACCTACTACCACCTCTTTACATACAACATCTCATGCAGTAACGTCTAAACTTCCATTGACGCCATCAGAAACACATACTACTGAGATATCCACAAATGAAGGATTTACCATAGCATCATCTGCCACTGATCTGACAACCACTGACAAATCCGTCACAACAACAGCGACAGAGAAACCATACTCCACCTCAGTAGCTACCACCCAAGGAACCACTGAATTCATCCAAACGGAAATACCACTCACCTCAACAGCTCCCTCCATCCCTCAAAGTATGTTTTCTGCATTTTTTAAATCACTTTCTCAAAATGTTGTTTCTTAAACTAAACAATGAATTTCTCTTGTTCTATGCTCATTGTCGTCACAAAAGCACTGTGTGAGTGCAAAGACCTGAAGAATAAAAAAAGTTGGAGCTGTGGTGAAGCATGGACGGAGGACTGCTTCCATAAGACTTGTAGAAATAACACAATAGAGCTGACCCCAGTGGTTTGTCCCGTGTCTGCAATTCCAGTCTGCCCCAGAAATCAAGTTGCAAAAGTCTCAGATGGATGCTGCGAAACATGGAAGTGTGATTGTACGTTTATTCATATCTCTGCTGCTTTCATTTATTCATCTGCATTTACTGTACAACCTTTTGTCTTTGATATGTGTTTTTAGTGGTAAAGTTAAGGAATCACCAGTATTATTACAACAACAAGTCTTGTGGTTACATGCCTTTTGTCTTTTGTTCCTTCTCATACTGTCTGTAGGTCGCTGTGAGCTATATGGGGATCCCCATTACATCACTTTCCAAGGTCTAGCCTTTGATTTCCTGGATGATTGCACCTACATTTTGGTGGAGGAGCAGTCATCACGTCATCATCTTACCATTGTTGTGGACAACTATGACTGTGTACCAGGTCTTGATGGCTCCTGTGCTAAAGGCATAATCTTGATTTATCAGAACAATATAGCGAGACTGAATATCATCCCGCAACTGTTTACAGTGCAGGTAGGATAAACATTCTTCAATGTAATCATAGTATGTCATATTACCATGCAGCCAGTATGTTGGTTATTTGCCTTCATATATTCTGATAAATATGTTATGTGATATGACAATTTTCACTATAAAAAAGGTTAAAACAAAGATTGCAGATTAAAGATCTCTTTATTAGTCCCCTGTAGGGGAATTTATGCCCCAAGAAGCTACAAGAATTAAAATTCTACCATACTCTCTTGAGAAAGTAAGTTGATTGTATATGCTTCTAATTTACCCAAGGCCACCCTGAACAACGTGACAATAGTGCCACCATATGAGGAGAACGGGTGGCGGTTTGAGACTACAGGGTACATTGTGACCATTACTCTCCCAGAGATCCGCTCTCATGTTTCCTTAAGTCCAGGTTGGACCCTGGTGGTCAGCCTAGCCATGGAGCACTTCCTCAACAACACACAAGGACAATGTGGTGGGTAACGGATTGAAAGACATGCTGAAGTGCATCCTGTATAATATTCCTGTGGACTAATTTCTCTGAGTTATGAGTGAGTCAAAAAGGATAATGGATGCTGGGTTTGTATAAAAAAAAATGTGACAATTCGGCATAAATTGTGTCAGTATTTAATTTGTATACTTTAGTGGTTGAAGTTAAGTTTAAAACCACTTTTATTTTCATCATGTTAATATACTATGACCATTGTCAAGAACAGTAACCTAACATAGTGGTAAAAAGCAATATTTGTGTACTTCATCTCTAAATACATTGTAAATGACAGTGTCTTGCTGTGAATATGATAGTTGCATCGCTAAATTTCCTTCCCTTTGGCCACTAGTTGACAATGGTTTGGTCTTTTGTGTTTTGGTCGGTTTCTGAATTGAAGTTGAATTAATTATGCTTTCTACACAACTCTTCCTAAATCAGTTGAATACCTTGCTGGCTACAGGCTCTATTCTTTTCACTGGCAACCTTTGATCTGGTTTTAGGTGATTTGGATTGCAGTTTTATGGGAAGGGGAAGGGCTTCATTTCAGCCAAAAAAAACATACAAATATCATTTAGGCACTCCACAAAGGGGCTGCCCGCCACTGGACCTCCCATTGCATGCTTATAGGCCGCCTTGTGTGTGGTTGTGTGTATTACAGGGGCCTGTACACACTAATATACATGCGTGTGACTGACTAACAAACTAGAGTGTGCATTCTTAACATAAAATTTTGAAAAATATCAGATGATTTTCATCCATAAAGTTACTATTAAAATATGGTCTGAAATACTGTATGTGTGAACACATTTTATTGTGTGTCACATTTTTTGTTATTTGTAGTGAGAACTTATTCCTTGTGCACTGCGATTTCACCAGCAATAGTTGCTGCAGATATTTGAGGTAAATACTGCAAAGTTGGAGGTTTGGCCGATTTACTTCACAGCTTTGAATGGATGTGAGTGAGTTTATTTAGAAAGTACTGTCTATGTTATCGAGTTTTCAGATGAGTGTAGTTCATCTTCTCTCCAGGTGTGTGTGGTGTCGGATCGTGTGTTCGTAAAGGAGGACTGCTGGAGGATGACAGCTGCTGTGGAAAGACGGCTTATGACTGGGTGTATTCTAACCCATTGAAGCCAGCCTGCTTTTCTGCACCAAGAAATGTACCTTGTCACCATGTAAACACTCCAACACCAACCAGCATAACTACTACCACCACTTCCTGCCCTGCAAGTTCACTATGCAAGCTGCTAGACCACCCGTAAGCTCTACATGCACATCCTATGAAGGAATTGATAGTAGAAATGAGGTGTTTGCTGACAAATTGTAATGTATAACAATAAATACAGGCAGATTGCAATGTCTTTTATTCTTTAATATGCCTATTTTTCTGTTTTTTGTTGTTGTTTTTCTTATTTTGATGCTGTCTGGTGATGACAGCATTGGCCAATTGTCTCCCTTGTTTTGAGTTGCTGTTTGTGATTTGTTCTGTAACTCGTTTCTTTACTGTTTCCTCAGAGTGTTTTCGAATTGCAGCCTGTACGTGAATCTCATCCAGCAAAGGAAGAATTGTGAGTTTGATTCCTGCAGGAATGGCATTTGTTCTTCACTGGAGCAAGCTGCTGATGAATGCAAGAAAGCTGGTTTCTGCATTGACTGGAGAAAATTGTCAAATGGAAGCTGTGGTGTGTACATAATAAACTTGTTCCTGTCTCATGTCAATATCTGCAATTTTTGTGTGTTATATAATGCTTTGGTGAAACAAGAAATTCTTCCTTAAAGCTTTACTTGTTCATGTTTCAGGTGTATCATGTCCAAAGGGACAGGTTTACCAGGAGTGTCCTGGAAAACTGGATGACTTCTGCTATGGAGGGTTTGTGAAATTTGCCAAAAAAATTTCCTCACACTTGTTATGACATTAATCTCTCTTCTTCTTTGATTTTCATCATTTCTTTTTCTCCTTTTATTTTACACAGAGTTCTCTACCCAGGGGCCTCACTCGAGGACAATAGTACAGGTTGTTTTTGTCCCAGTGGTCAGTTCAAAGCAGGAAATCACTCCAACATCTGTGTGTCTGACTGTTCCTGTGAGTAACCTGATCAGTAAAAGTTGCAAATCAGAATACATATTCTCTATGCATAATATATATTTCTTAATGATATTGTTTGCTTTTTTGTCCGTCAGATTGCAAAGGACCACGTGGTGAGCCAAGACGAGTAAGTGTCTTTGTATCGACAGTAACTCTGAGCCGAGAAGGGCTTCTTAATTTTAAAATATACTTGTATTTGTTGTATTTATTCCAGCCTGGAGAGGTGTGGGAGTCCAACTGTTACATGTGTACATGCAATAAGCAAACCTTAACAGAGGAGTGTGTTCCGAAACCTCCTGTGATACCAACCTGCAGCCCCGATGCTGTATTAATAAACTCATCTTGCTGTGGTGACCAGATTTGTGGTATGTGTCACTCTTCATTTCATGAAGTGATGCTTTCTGTTCAGTTTGCTGTTACTGCCTGCAGATAGTCACTGACCATCTCCTGTTTTACTTTTCAGTTGATAAGACATGCATTCACAATGGAAAAACATTCAAGGTATGCTGTATAAAAAGCTTCAACTTGAAACTTGCTATGCATTGGTCCGCAATGTTTTGCAGATGTGATCTAAAAACAAATCTGCAAAATATTGCAGGGATTGAGCTTTAAACTCAATCCCTGAGTTTAAAGCTCAGGGATTGAATGTTGAGTAATACAGATGAAAACTGAAATGAGAGGTGATGCCCAAAAATAAGTAAATTTTGAGTATGATGGATTTGGGTTTGACGGGTTTGATGCAAAAAGAGTGCATCAAACCCTTTTTTCCTACCAACACTTTACCATTTCAACTTGTTGACTTTACAGTGTGATGCTGACTAGGAGTTAAAACAGGTGATGCCATCAGTCAGTTTAACTCAAAATGAGATTTCTCTCAAGTTTCATCTTATTGAGAATTTTTGGTCTGAATTAGGGTTCAGGAATGGGCCTTTTGGGTGATCATTGAATGAATCATTGTGCTATATTATGTCTTTTCTTGTGATTAGGTTGGAGACAAATGGAACGACACCTCTTATCCCTGCACATCATTTAGTTGCGGCATTGAGGGCATTCAGACTGAAATTAAAGTCTGTCCCAAAGAACACTGTGAGGAGGTAAAGACTTATTATCATCAAGCGCAAATAAGAAGGCTTTAACATTATGACAAGAAAATGTAAAAACAATTAAAATAATTAACAATTAGCTGCTGATAAACTAGAACCAAAAAATAGAACAGTATTGATCCAACTTATGGCTACTGTTTCTTCTATGTTTATTCAAGGAGGATAGAATATGGGATGATCGACGCTGCTGCTTTACATGTAAGTAAAATCTAAAATCAGTAAATTAGTAAAATAATTTACTGCTAACCTTTAATGTTTTTTCCTCAGTTTGAAAAATTATGAATCTTCAGTTTCCACAGTTTAATTACTGAAAGTTAACTAATGTTACACTCAGAGGAAAACGTATTCAATCATTGCCAGTATTTTGCTCACACTGATCACCTCACTTGCTGCATCTGTTTCCTGTATTTCCAGGTAAAAGAGACTGTTCTCCGCAGACGACCAGCATCAACATGACTGTAGACAGCTGTACCAGCGTTGTGAGGGTGCCCATGTGTCACGGTCACTGTGTGTCTGAGCCCAGGTGAGAGGCATAAAGAGGAACAGTTAATCAACAGTTTATCATGATTATGATGAAAATAATTCATGAAAACCTCCACCTCTCCTCTCTTCTTTATCGCTGTTCGCCACAACAGGATTGCATTACTTGGTAACCTGCAGGTGGAGCATAAACATCAGTGCTGTAAGGAGAGGACTTCAGAGAGGAGGCCGATCACACTGCAGTGCTCAGACCACACAACCAGACAGTATACCTACAACCATATCACTAGCTGTGAGTGCAGAGCCTGCCTTATACTGCGCTGAAAAAAAAAAAACACTTACAGCCCAGATGGGAGCCAAGAACACAGATTTCAATGCATGCTTTAGATTTTAGAATCAACATCTCTTGGATTTAAATTGAATGGATTATCACACTGCAGTGTTTTAAATGAATGGGATGGAATAAGTGTTGTCCTATGATTGTAAATCCATTTCTTAATTCTTTGCATTTGAAGAAATTACAAGACAAATAAAATGAATCATGTCCTAATCATGCATTTGTGTATTACGAATATCAAGCTGGGGTTACACCCCAACTGCTTCACACCTTTTCAGCCCAGTTCCCTAAATAATCTGATCAATCACATCTCCATGTCTATAACGCAACTTCAGAAATGAATGGTTGTCATCATCTACATTGTGGTAGTTATTAAAAATAGTGCTTTTTGACTTCAGTTTCAAATTTCAAATTCTAATATATTTATGTCAGTTGAAAAAAATAAAAGCTGTATTTCATCCTACTTTCTATGAAGGAAGAATTCCACTGAAAATTTAAACATAAACAATTTCATTTCTTTGTCGCTGCTGTTTTTTGTGTTTTTTTAACAAGTAAGTGACGTGTAATAATCCAATCATCTTTTATAAACTGTATCAGGTGATGTGTTTGATTCAGCCATTTAAACACAAAGAGAAGGCCATTGTTAAGAGCTATCAATAGGACAGGAAGACTTTAATCAGGTCGAGGAAACGCCCGTCTTTACAAAAGCTGATTTTCTCCACGAGAGGAAAACACTTCTCTCTTTGAAAACAGCAAACTAACAGAAACAGCCAGCTTGTAAAATAAGCCTTGTCCAGCTTCACGCTGCTGCTGTTTGTTGTGGGTTCAAAAGGAGGGATAGTCATGAGCTTATGATGTTCACAGAGGAGGATGTATTAATGTGTACAGACTGTGTGTGTTTGCATTCAGTGAACCTCTGAACCGTCGCTGGCCCGACATGGATACCATGTTACCCAACCACAGCGGTCATGTTTGGGCTGGGGTTTGTGTGTGAGTGTGTTTGGAAGGGAAGGTGGGCCACTGACATGATCAACAAGTGCATATGAATGGCTGGGTTACTGATTACAGGCAATGTTATAGATTGTTTCTGATAAGAGTCTAACTTTGAGCACAAAGTCCTACCAAGTACAGTGACTTAAAACTTCTTCAGCTGCTTTACCTCATCCTTCCCATCATTTGTAGGACCTCTGCTGCCTCTCAGGTAAATACCTTTCTTCTTTTTTTGACTGCATCTAATTCCATAAAAGGTTCTCTTCTAAGATGAAGTGAGGAGATTTCTTTTTTTTTTTTTATTGTCGATTATCTTTCTATTGTGATCAGAAAAGAAATAAACAAAGAAAACAAAACAAAATTAAGATCCTCCAAAATGAATCTGGCAGTGTGCATGCAGGCTGGCCTGTGCAATACATGCTTTCTTACAAAGAAGGCATCTGTGCAGAATGCAGGGAGAAATACGGATGTCCTTGGAAAAAGCATTTTCTGGATGGCAGCATATGTTGTTCAAAATCCAGTTTGTTTCTCAGCATTGGTGGGGCTTTTTGAAGATTTTCTTCGTATCCAAGACCCATGTCATGGATACTAACCTCCTCATATCATCACAGGTTCCAACATTAGAATGTTGTGCTGGAGGCAATCTGAATGGTCCTTTTCCTATTTAGGTCAGAGGATATGACGTCCAGGAATTCCAAAAATTATTTGAAAATGGGACCGATCAGACTACAGGACACTCAGTCCATCTCAGAAGATCTTGATCAGTGAATTTAGAGGCAATGGTGTTCACAGTTATCTTAATCGGAATTTGTAAATTCAGCATTGAAACATGTTCAGGAAACATGACTTTCTGAGTCGTTCCTGAGCCGGTGTTTTAATGTTCTTCTTCAAATCACATTGCTTTTACACTGCCATCTGCTAGATCAAAGGTCGTGGGTACACCATGTTCATTTTTGGCCTTGCCCCATGCATGCTGAAATTTCTCTGGATTCTGGTGTGGATGATGAAATGTTCTTTTGGACTACATGCAAATTTTGCCTGTGGAAAACATTTAATAGACACATACAGCTTGTTTTAATCTCCAAGGCTTTAAATACAACAGCCAGCCAGAGGCCATTCCAGTGTGTTTCTATGGTGAAGTAGCATACAGGGCAACAATAACACTGTCAAAGTTTTTACTATTTAATTGTCAAAAAGTGTGAGTAAGTTATTGCCCCTTGCCCCACTTTAAACACAATGGTTTTTCCTTTTGGGATGGTGGTAATTTTTTTTATAAAATTTTGACATTTTAATGAAAAAAAAAATTAATAAATCATGAAAGGAATATAATTTAGGATATAATCTTGAACTGTGTTTGTGTTTGTAGCTTGGTTTCTGTAGGTCCTTTGTTGGTGTGTTTTCTGCTACCTCTCTGCAGCACCATGAGTGTAGAGTCCAAAAAATCATGTGAGGCCCGGTGGTCCAAGCTCAAGGTCGGTGAAATGTTACCCTTTCCCTGCATGACAAAGCATATCAAGGAGCAGCCCTCAATGCATCATGTCCAATTTTATTGTTATATTGTTATTAATATAATTTATTATTATATTAAAATCTATTTCTTTGATCACAAATAGCACAAGGCCGGGATTGGCCAAGCTATAAAATTTCATCATAAAGCAACTCTATTGGCATATATTTATTTTAGCATGACATTTTAATCTCAGCTTTATCTTTGACCGACAAAAGCTACACCTCCTGATGTAGTAAAAAGCAAAGCATTAACTAAAAAGATCCTGTTTTTTCTCTGGGTCAGATAAACGTTTGAGACTTTGACACCAAATCAGACCATGAAAACTGTCTGAATGGGAACAAAGCTGTTTAAAGGGTCATTAACAGGCTTGTTCGTCACAGACAAACACATAAAGAAGTAATAGTGTCAGTGTCACATGATCCTTTATACACAGTGGTAGACCTATGCATTCCATGCCAAGGTAATTACATTGGTTTACTTTAAATTTATGACATCCCTCCTGATAGCAGACTAGTCTTATAAGTAAGTGGGACATTATTGTTTGTCCGAAGCTGATAACATTGGTATAATATTGAGTAAAGGGTCTTGGTCACTCTAGTGCTGAATTAAGAACATATGTTAATTAAGCTGAACTCTGAATGAACGTCTTTTTCATTTGCTGGGTGTGAAAGAAAGAAAGTAATTATAGTGACAGTTGTCTGTGACATACATTTGTTGTACTCCCTTTCAATTTTTAACAGTTTGTGGTGAAGATATTACAAGCTCTAGGATTAAAGGTACCTGACACCAAAGAAGACTCGGGATTACAGATATTTTATGAAAATGTCACTGGATATTGTTTTATTTAATTTCCAAAACCAAAAGATCAATAACGATTTTTTTTTAACTTTACTTCCATATATTTTTAACGCTCCAATGAAATATTATCAATGCTCAACATGATGTGGACAAGAAAATACATACATTTCCATTGTAACCAATCAGGAACAAGTGAATGAAAATGCAGGAATCACTTGCAAAGTATTGTAGAACTTATAAACATATGTAATAATTCCTTGTATGTAATAAGTTCTTGTGAAAAGTACACTTACATCGCTTTATGCTTTGTGTCATAATAAGCCTTGTTGAAAAGCCTTTCATTATATTACTGGAACTCCTTACAAGTAGATTAATCCTTTCTCATTGTCTGACCTGAAGCTGGTAAAATTGAACAAAAGATTCTGTAATTGTTCTAGTTTTGCAAAAGAATCTGATATCTTATTGTGTTTGTGTGTTTCCAGCTTTTTCTGGCCTCTCTGGCTTTTGCATATTTTGCAAAAGCCTTTGGAGGAGCCTATATGAAAAGCTCCATAACACAGATAGAGAGGCGCTTCGATATACCCAGCTCCCTCACTGGGGTTATAGATGGTGGCTTTGAGATGGGTATGTCTGATTTCTTCATATTTATGGACTTACATGTTTTTGTGATAAATAATGTATGAGTAATATTAGAATTATGTGCTACACAAAGGCACCAGTCCCGCTTACTTCCAAAAAAACCCCATTTTTTAGTTAACCAGCATAGCTAGCTTAGCATAAATAACATAGTCTAAATTCATCCATAGCGTATATTAGCAATTTGCATTTTTAAATTCATGCAAAAAGCGTATGAGACTCGTGAAACTACAACATAACGTTTCTACATCTCCTACTGGGAGTATAAAATACATAAGATATGAGAAGAGAGGTTCAGCGGTGATGGTAGGCTAGTCATCCTCATATCCAGTCTTGATGTTAAACATCTACTGATTCTAGCTTTGGCACCAGATGTGAGAGTAGTGACTGACCAATCTAAGTCAACACAGTACATGTGCGTTTTTTTTTCCAAATTGTAAACCAATATTCAATCCCTGATGCATTCCTTAACCCCATTTCATCTCCTTTCAGGAAACCTGTTGGTCATAGCCTTTGTGAGCTACTTTGGTGCCAAACTCCATCGTCCCAGGCTAATCGGTATTGGCTGTGTGATCATGGCGGTTGGAGCCTTCGTCATAGCCCTGCCTCACTTCCTCCAGGGACCGTTAGTACAGTTTATTTTATATTCTCTATAGTTTCTATGCCGTACCATCCTACTGTAATACAAATGACATGAAATAGAATCAAATGAGGAGACATATAATGACGAAGTATTTGACCCTGTACATACTACTCCATGTGTTTTACCATACGTATTCTATGTAAAATAAAACCACAGATGTCAGGATAGAACAAGACTGGTGAAGAACCCAAAAGCACAATAGACTAGCAGGCGGGTCAAATTTCAAAAGGTTTAATCAGGCAGGCAGGGTTCAGGTATCAGGTAGTCAGTCCAAGAGGCAGACAAATCAGACAAATGACAGGCAAACAGGCAGAATCCAGAAACCAGGCAGGGTCAGGCATGAAGCAGTCAAAACCAGGGCAGATAGATCCGACGAGGGTTGGCAACAGACAGGGTTCAGAAAAAAGGCAGGATCAAAACAAGGTCAAAAAACAGGCAAGATATACAGGCTGGAGAATCAGGGCGAACACTTAACAATCTGGCAGAGGACAAAGGGCTGAGCAGGATATATGAAGGTTAATGGCTGGTTAGGGGAGTGACAGCAGGTGAGTGAAGGGAAGGCAGGTGCAGGGGGACAGTATCTGAAATGATATGATATATTAGTGAAATGAAGACAAACAGGAACTATGAGACAAGAGGTGTGACAACAGATGAGATCTGAGGTATAAAACATCAGTAATTCAGTCATTTTAAACTTTGCCCATGTTGCATTCCCTGACTAACACCTCCATGCACCCCTCAAATTCAGTTCACGCCACAGTTTAGTACATATTTAACATGGAGCTCAAAGTAGACTAAGATCTTCAATTGAATAAACTCACGTTTTGTGAGTGTAAATTACTTTCTGGAATTTATTTAACAAAACAGAGTTTGTGACGATTTTGTTGAACAGCACTTAACTTAGAGATAAGAAACACACGGCCCCACTACCACACAGACCAAGATGAGTGGGAGATAATACACTAACCTGAGTGGTTCCTTTGATGGTGGTTATATACGTATATAACCACCATCTATCTAGATATATAAGATATATTTCTCCTCTTTATCTGTGCTCTTTTATTTTCAGGAAATCATCTCAGTACTTTTCCTTTTAAAACAGTCATAGGAAAATTGTCAATGTTTTCTAGGTATAAATATGAGACCACAGTGTCTCACAGCACGGCTTTCAACAGCAGTGAGACCATCCTGCCCTGCCAGTCTAACCACAGCCTGAGCGATGCAGAGGACAAACCTGATATAAAGGTCAAAGCAGGTACATTGCAAAAATGTTCATTATAACATCACATGTAAGCTCTCTGAGCCTGAACTTTCAGTCACTTTACTGTTTTAGATATGAAACCAAATTGATGCATTCATAGAAGGAGTTGATGTGTTGAGTCCAGATTTTCCCCCTTTAGATTGTGAAAAGGTGGCTGGTTCATCTTTGTGGGTCTACGTCTTAATCGGAAACATGCTGCGTGGAATCGGAGAAACTCCCATAATGCCTCTGGGCGTGTCTTATCTGGATGACTTCTCCAGAGAAGAGAACACTCCGTTCTATTTGGGTTAGTCTTGATGAACTTCCTACCTGCATGTACCAGCTTCTATCACGGTACCAAATCTTAAAAGAACAGTTCACTCATACTTTGTATAATAAGACATTTTCTATAATGATGATGCAACGCCATATCCCAAAATTAATTTGGAAAGAACATCATTTACACTTGTTAAAGATGGAATATTAGTTCTAGCCTTCAAGATAAAAAACTTTGCATATCACCTGTCTGAAGGTAGCTTGTGAACTTGAATTCCAGATTGTTTTTGTTTACGCTCCACGTTACATTTATAACATTTTTTTGACATTAGTGTCTCATCATTGGTTTGTTATTAACTTTTCTGTGAGCCAAAACGGTGTAAAATACACAACCTTTTTTCCCCTGTTTATTTACTCAACAGCTTGCATTCATACAGTTGGAATCCTGGGGCCTATGTTTGGGTTCATGCTCGGGTCCTACCTGGCCAAGATCTACGTAGATATTGGAGCTGTGGATTTAGGTATGGGACGTCTGAAGGCACAAAACGTGTATTACTTCTCACCTTCTGTTGTTGTTTCTTACCGGTTAAATCAGAATTACCCTGGATGATTAGACAAATATTGAGCAATAGACTGTGCGACTATGTCCATATAACCCTTCTGAGAAATGTATTAGTGACCTTTGGCTAAACAGTTAACCCTTCATCTGCTTGAATATACAAAACATGGAAATGTTGACAATTCCTGAAGAGGAGGATTGCATGCTCCCCTCCTCCTGCTTAGGTCTAGACTGCTATGATAAAGCAGGTTTGGCAACTGATGTACTACAGACATAGCCTCCTCCATAATCTTTTATCTTTACTTATCTTACTTCCTCAGATGCCATCACCATCAACTATAAGGACTCCCGTTGGGTGGGGGCCTGGTGGCTAGGCTTTATAGTGACTGGCACCCTGGTTCTGTTGTCCAGTATCCCTTTCTGGTTCCTGCCCAAGTCTTTGCCCAAGCAAGGGCAAGAGGAGAGTCAGACTAAAAGTACAGAGCTGACCAGTATGTCAGAGCAAGATAATTTCCTACCAGAAGAAACCCAGAATCATGAGGACAAGGAGAAAGAGAAGCCAGTTACGTTCCAAGATATGGCTAAAGGTATCATCCAAGCTTTTTGTTTTATCTTGAGATAGAGCATCGTCAGAATGTTTGGTAATGTTTGGTTACTTAACATCAACAACAATAAGCAGTATAACAACACTCGCCATAAACTACTAATATGGCTAAAGGTTAAGCACTGATTATCCACTGTAGGCAACAGTTGTATGTCACTTGAGGACAGAGGTATAATGATTGTTACTTAAGGCCCAGTCAGCCATGTCAACACTTATATTGTCTCCAAAAGGGCAATGTGAAATTTTATTAGGCAAATTTTTCCATAACAATGATGCAAACTGTCCTCAGGAAGGCACACATTACTGCATATTCATCCCAGAATGATGGCAGAAGAAATTATGTATCAAATCAAATCACCTTTATTTATAAAGCACTTTTCATGCAAGAACATGCAACACAAAGTGCTTCACAGAATACACAATATGGAAACATGGCATGATGGTGAGGATGAAGAGCTAAAAGAATAATTGTAAAGAAATAAATACAGTACAAAAATGAAACAGGAAAATAGAAAATATAATAGAATGGATACAATACCAGTAATACATATACACAAAATACCATTGAACATTAATATCTTTATCATCTTTCATGTAAATGCATGTTATGTATGTAAATATAGCATTATTGCTGTCTTTGTGCTTTATTTGAGCAGATTTCATTCCCTCTCTGAAGAGGCTTTTCAGCAACAGCATCTTCTCGCTGATGATCCTCACTTATCTGGTGTCCGTCAACGGCTTCATCGGCATGATCACCTTCAAGCCAAAGTTCATGGAGCAAATCTTTGGACAGTCAGCTTCCAAAGCCATTTTCCTCATAGGTATGAAGCTCTAACTGACCTCAGTATACTCTGTTTACTGAGCTTTGTAGACCAATGCATAGAAGACAATGATGTTATTGAAGGGAAGTGTGATTGTGAGAGATAAAGTCGACTTCGTAGCCATAAATGACCCAGTACTGGTTTTCCCTTTGTGTAGATAGCACCCTGAGCTAAGATTAGAAGAAATGACAATTTTATGACTGTTTACCAGTACAGCTAGAACTAAAATTGTTTGACTATAGACATTTTCAAGTCATTGCTCATTGCTTAACCATTATTATGACATGTAGCATTACAACAACAGCCTTAGTATGGTGAACAGAACTGCTCTATGGATTTGAACACAACAAATAGAGGTTCTAAAGTTATTAGGTTGATTAATTCAGGCAAAATGTCTGTAACTGGTCTGTAAATGAACCGCGGTAAACAATGAAAATGAATCCAGTTATTTCGTTATGTCAATCGAACTAGGAGGACTGTTGTTTTTTCAGAAAACAAATTAAGATATGGTGGCTGTTGTAATACTTGACAAGTGAACTAGTGAATGAATTTGCAAATGAATGGACAAATCATCCAAAATCATTAACATCAGGGGAACATGGTAAATGTTTAAAATAGAGTATATACCTTAAGGTTTACCATCCACAACTTCTGCTGTCGAAATTGAGTTGATACAAGACAATTTTTACTGACAACTAAAATAAGATACCTAACCTCCCTAAAATTATCTCACTGGATTTAGAGGAGTCACAAAATTCATTAAATTGAGTTGAAATGATCAGAAATCTGCTGATCAGTGGGAAATTGCCATCTGTGTAGTATTTGGTTGTTATTGTCAACTGAATGTATTCAGTTAGGTTTTTTGAAATAATTGCAAAGGCTTTAAAGGTTTAAAATGGTGAAAATGATGTCTGTTACATGCAGAATATTGTCTGTGTAAGTTCTCAGTCATCCACGTCGAGGTAAATCAAGGAGAGCAAAAAAGATTCAACTGGACTTACTCCAGGCTTCTTCAGTTGTTAGAACTGAAGAAGTCTCTTGGATGAAAGGTGAAATGTCTTCAACCAGACATGAGCAACTCCTCTTGATTTTTTTCTGCTCTTCACATATAATATCACAAGGTAAGGTTATTGGGTTAATTCTTCAGAGCTGTGGGTCAACGGCTGAAGAACAAAACATGCTGTCAGAATATTAAAGTCATCATAAAGGTGTCTCATAAATGCCCCGATGAATGAACAACTAATTGTTGGTGCAACATATTCACTTCATGATGTATCTAGTTTGTGATGAAGCCATATTGTCATTGATGTATTCACTGATTCATTCTTTTATCAATTCATTGATATATCCATTCAGGTATACTGAACCTCCCAGCAGTTGCTTTGGGCATCATCACTGGAGGTTTCCTACTGAAGCGTTTCAAGCTGGGAGTCATTGGAGCAGCCAGGGTGGCAATGACCGCCTCTATTGGCTCCTGCATACTGCTGTTTGTTCAGGCTTTCCTCAACTGTGACAATGCAGAGGTGGCTGGTCTCACCATCTCATATCAGGGGTAATAACAGAATTTAAAACGTCTTATTTTTATTGTTATTAAGAATGCTTCCCATAGAAATAATAGTATATCTCACTGGGCTGGTGTCCCACACTCCTATATGTCTATTCATGTCCATTAGGGTTCCTCAAGTGTCCTACGACCACCAGACTCTACTGTCAGAGTGTAATATGGGCTGCTCTTGCTCAAAGAAGCACTGGGACCCAGTATGTGCCTACAATGGAATGACCTATGCCTCACCATGCCTGGCTGGCTGTCAGAGCTCCACTGGCACTGGCAAGGACACAGTATGGCATTAATATTTCTTTATACCAATAGATAAGATTGAACAGATGGTGAAACAATCAAAGTCAAAAAAAGCCCAAACAAAGCCAAGCGTGTAGCTCCAGAAGAAGAGAATGAGACTTATCACGTGAATATTGCAGCTAGAGTTGTCTACCTAAACTAACTCATAGACTGGGCTGCAAATAGCCACAGCCAGTCTAGAGAACAGCATAAAATGGTATAAATGGTTTGAAGTCTATCAATTAATAGATGCATGAGGTAAAGTGTGAGTCAACACTCTGTAAAACACCGTATGTCACTTCAGTAAGTATATTTTCAGAGGAATGACTAGATATGAATGCACAAAATGTGCCAAAAAGGTAGAGAAAAGAAACTCTTTCTAGCATGTTTGAAAAAAGTTGATGGTTAGATATGTGTCCGTAGTTATTTTAATAATCTAAATCAATGAGTTTAAGTCGCTGGTGACCTTTCTGCAGGCTTTTGTAAGATCTTGACTGAGTGTCAAAGGCTGATTCAAAATATCAACACGTTGGATTGAAGACATTCCGTACGTATTCAAAACTCTGCTTCAAGTTTCAGCGGTTGAGACATGAGATTTAATTAAATGTTAGTCATTGATCTTTATTTGTGGTAGAAATATCTAAAAAAAAAGTAAATAAAGCCACATTCACAGCCAATTATTCTCACCTCTGTCTTCTTCTTCTTCAGATGTTTCATAACTGTTCCTGTGCTGGCGAGATGTTGGCCCCAGGAATGAACATGTCTGCGGTGCTGGGCCAGTGTCCGAGGAAGAGTGACTGTGACCGCATCTTCAAAGTTTACATGGCTTTATCTGCGCTGGGGTCATTCATTTCGGCCTGTGGGGGAACACCAGGATACATCGTACTGCTGAGGTCAGACACACTCAAACTTTCATTTCTGGGTTTTTTGATGGCCTGTAGTGTCTTTTTCATAATTAACACATGCAGTGGGAATGGGAACCTTGTGTTAACATTATTAACATTAACACAGAACCTGATGTACAACGTCTTTAATACTGTTGTTACTGTTATATCCTGTGTATTATGCTTTTTTAAATTCATGCCATTCAGCTCCCAGATGCCCAACTACACTGTGTTTGAAATGTCTTGCCCCAAACCAATCTGTGGTCCTCAATATCTTTGATTGAATATTGATAAAATCTCTTCTGCCCTGAAAAGCTCTGTGTTAATAGGGTGTGGCTCTCAGCTCCCTATCTTCACCCCCTGCCCTCCCTGAGCTGCCTCTATCAGCACCATACACCACTACCGTAGCCTGAACACGACCCCCCCCCACCCACCCATACACACACACACACACACACACACACACACACCTGACTGAAGCAGAGCTAACTAGTTAGCCAAATGCTAGAAGACTTCAACAGTTTGTGAGGAACTTTCAGTGTGTAGCGCTGCACAATCCTACCGTAGCCTGAACGAACTCCCCCTCGGGGATGGCCACGCCCTTGGGCATGTCAACCAATCAATACCTTCAATCACTCTGTCCAAACACAGAGCGATGTTTGTGATGTCACAAATACCACTCTAGGAAAATCCGATCGTTTTGATTCGATCCTGGCCATGAATTCCTAAAACTCCAAATATTTATTGACGCAGGAAGCGTTTGTTTTCCAGATTCTAGGATTTGGTCAGCTTAGGGAGGACCACTGCGTAAATGTAAAGACCTGAAAAAATGTGACTTTCATAATAGGACCCCTATCATTGCTAATGAGATACAATATAGTTCTATGTGGGCTAATGTTGCAGGTCCATACACCAAGACCTCAAAGCTCTGGCGTTGGGAATGCAAACACTGATAGTAAGAACTCTGGGTAAGTACTGAGAATATGTTTTTGTTATGCCATTGCATAAGTACATAAAACCATGTTTACACAGACAGTCTTGGTGAATGCAATTAAGTTTTGTGTGGTTTTATTTTATTTGAATGTGTGTGACTGTGTGTATTTAGGTGGGATACCTCCTCCAATATATTTTGGGGCGCTGATTGATCGAACCTGTTTGAAGTGGGGGACAAAGCAGTGTGGAGGTGTTGGAGCATGTCGGCTGTATGATGCCAATGCCTTTAGGTACTGCATAACTTCTCATCAGATAGAAAGAGAGAGAGAAAGAGAGAGAGAGGCTGAAAAAGTAATAAATGTAAAAGTAAACACATAGTTGATGAATGTAACCCTTTTCTGATGTATTTTACTTGCAGAATGACATTTATGGGGTTGATTACTGGACTCTACATCTTGTCCAACACGCTGTGGGGAATCCTTTACTGCAGAATTGTCAAGAGACAGAAGAAGTTAACACTGAGGAAGCAAGCCAATGAAAATGGAATGGAGGGGAACCATCAGACCAATGGACATGCCAAGATCAGCATTGCCAAAAACAAAGATGATACGGACACAGAGAGCACCATATGAGTCTTGAGATTTTAGTATATAAATCTTGAGGGATTGTTCAATGCAAACACAGATAGCCATTGTCAAGTGTTTGACTGAATCCATGTGGAATGGTGTATTGTCAGCACACTTGGACTTACACTCATTTGTCATAAGATATTGTGTGTAAACCTCAGCTATTCTACGGCGAGAGCTTACTTTTATTAGGAACAACAATGAAATGACATTAAATGAAATGCAATACTCATCTTTACAGTAAATTGTAGTACTTAGAGGTCATAGTTGAATTCATGTCTCAAAACAATGAAAAAAATAATGTGAGCATCTAAGTAGGTAAAATGTATGACGCTGTTCTCCTATGTGCCATTTCAGTATGACGACTCAGAAGTTCAGAACAAAGTGCATCAAATATCTGATGCACGTTGTGTCCATTATTTATACTTGAATTGCATATGTCAAGTAAGTATGTGTAGGGACAGTATGGAAAACTGTATACAGTATTTGCTCAATATGTACATTGTATAGTTTTAAATGCGTAATGTTAATGACCTGAGAAGCAGAAGCCTTATGTTGTTGTTCAGTGACAGTGATAGTCAGCCTACCTCATTGTCTTTGCTAAATAAATTGTAATGAGGACAAAAAGGGAGACTAAGGTTCAAGTTTATATTGTGTTAAACCTAACCAATCAAACTAAAAAGCTTCACCTTTGACAGTAATGAGGAGAAAAGCACTCTGCAATTCCTTAAGAAATAAGAAGAAACTAAGATTTTTTTTTATGACAATAGAGGGTCCAACTGGGACTCACACACATTTGAATTCCTAAATGTAGAGTTGCTGCAGAGCAGAATTAAAGTGCTTTGCTACTTCACTGATAATCAGAGGATGTGTATTCACTGACAGAATACACATTTACTCCAGCCACTGAAAGTAGCGGAACATTTCTAAAAATTAATTGAATTCATTTGCAATAACAATCGATTGGCTTAAACAATAGGTCCTTGAAGCCATATGACAATACTGTTCAACTTCAGTGTTTCTTTTAGAAACTCCAAGAGCATTCTGTTTCATTTAACAGACTTGCTTCCAATCTCTGTTCTATTAGTAATAAACCAGCAGCATTTGTCATGCCTTACTATCTTCCCTTTTGACGAAGTGCACACTCTATGTTACATGAAATTTTCCAAACCTTATGTCATAAATTATCATAGAATCATCTGAACCACAAAAATTTATTTGGATGAAGCTCGTTGTTGGATAGTATTATTATTTGATTGATAGCAGAGTAAATATTAACAGAATTAAACTCAAACCTTATTTTACTACTTTTAATGTAGATAAATATATAGCATAAATTAACAATCATGATTATTGATAACAACCCTGTATATTGCATTTGATATACTTACATTGTGTTGTGTTCTTTTATGTTCTTTTCTTCTGTTTTTTAAAGAGTTTTGTTGATTCTCCATGCAGTGTACATTATCAAATACAATTTTGCTGTCAATTAATTCCAAGTGGCAGGGTTTCCATGTATGTCTCACAACACAGAAAATCAGTTTTGTTCTTTTACCAATGGCTCATATGACTTTGTAACCAGTTAGTGACTTTAGAACAGTTATGCGCAGTTTTGATTTTGAGCATCTTTCCCTCATTCTTTTGATTTATCTGCTTTGGTTAAGCCTCGTCATGATCGTAGTGTTTGGTCAGCCTCTCTGCAATTACACTGCACATGATTCAAAAATTATAGTAGCCAGTGAACTATTGGAATATAAAGTAGCTAAAGATTTTATTATTATTATCCACAGAAATAAAAGAAAGTCAGAATATAGAAATATAAGCCTGAATTACATTTAGATGTAGTTATTGAAATTTGTGTTTATAACATGTCATTCTAAGTCTTAGAAAATAGTCTTTAAAACGTGTTTTGCTCTTGTCTTAAAAACTAAGACATTATCGAGACAATAAAGACATGGAGAAAAGTCAATGGCACCAACGAAACATCAATCATTAGCAACTTGATTATCTAATGACATATTCTCAGACATTATTGGATCAAAGGCAAATGTCATTATCTATTACTTATTTTACTTATTGCTTTAGTGGGTAGCACATGGTAGCATTCATTCCATCCAGGTGAGAGGAGTGTACATCCCAGATGAGGCGCCAGCTAATCGTGGGGCACTTTTTATTTCCTGTTTTATTCAACATTATAGTGTTCAAAAACCTGTCAGATTGTGCAATGTCTCATTTCACCAGCAGGCTGTACTCAAAACATAGTGTAACCATCATTAGTGTCTCACTACTATTTGTTCAAACCAAACCCAGTCAGACAGGGAGTATTTATAATTTATAACAAAACAATGCTTACATTTCTTTACAACTATGACTACCTGAGTTTTAAATTGAAGTACAAGCCACCATATTTAACACAATAAAAATATATTTTCATGTCTACATGTAACTTGAACTAGATGCTGTCAAAAAATGTAAAAAAAAAAAAAAAAAAAAAAAAGGTTTGAAACAGTTGTGCGAAATGCAAGAGAAAATGGTGAACACACCTTCATTGTGCAGGAATGTCAGGGCTTTAATCTTTATCCATGGAATTTGTGAGGGGCCAAGGCTGATTATATGACCTGCTGACTGTTGGTCTGGACCCCCCCTCCCACCAGTCACTGGGCTATTAAAGGATTCCCTGATAGCCTACCACTGTGATGCAGTATTAAAATGGATAAACTATTCCATGTTAGACTGAAAGTATTTTTAGCTTTGTGTTCAGTACTGTTTTGTATGAAGTAGATTTATTAAATAAATTTTTTTTCTTTGTATTTGATAATTTTCCCTATAATGGAAAAGTCAACTGGCCTGGTTTGAAGTTATTAATTTGTCTCCCTTCCACCTCCCCCTGTTCACTTATTGCTGTTCTCCGCCCGGCCTGGCTGGTATGTGTGCAGAATAAAAATGTGGAAGGCCTTTTGTCCCACTGGTAACGAGCCACGTCTCTGCTGTGAGACTGGAGGATAGGAGTTTGAGGGCATCAGATTTTACCTCCTCTCGGTTGGAAGGGAGGCACGTGGCTGCTTGAAGAGGAACAGAGAAGAAAGGGGAGACTCCAATCATCTGGACAGGTATTTTCGCAAACTTTCTCTATACTTATGAGGCCGTTTTAGTCCTATCAGCTTCTCTAAATATACTATATAAAGTTCAAATTTTTAAATAGTTAAGCTTTGGTTTTCTTTCAACCCCAAAACAAGAGACAAGTTTTAGTAAAAGTTCTGTAAAACAAGGATTACGTAGCAGGAAAACAGGGAACAAGCAGACGGAGAGTGGAAGGGTGTCATTCTGCAACTCATACAACAGGTGTAGCTGTATGGACCGGGAAAGCTGGCACTGATGATTTGAGAATGGTGGCGATACATTGGGAAAAGCATTAGTAATGAAACAATACAGGAGATATACTCTAGTATAGGTACTCTTCAGCATCAAGAGTACATACCATTATAGCAGGAGGAGCAATTTGTTGGAGTGCAGGGGAAACCATGGCTTGTATGCTAAAACTGATAAGTGACTGTTGAACTGATAAGTGACAAGTGAGAAAACTAGGAGGTTAGAGTCACATGATATCACAGCCATGATTCTTGTCATTGTTTTGTCTATGGTAAGTCCTGGAGGAGGGAGTCACGTCATAATAGGGTCATCATTGATGGCCCAGAGGTTGAACGGAGGCATAATAGACTGCAGGAGGTAAAACAAGGTATGTCGAATTACTGTAATCAATCAATCAACTTTTATTGGTATAGCGCTTAATCACATCAGCAGACATTTCAAAGCGCTTTAACAGAAAGAGAAACCCTACAATGAGTTTTAGGACCAAAAGGCCTGGTGACAGTCGATGAGCTCAGCAGAGTAAAGAACAGACAGGTTTTTAAGTTCACAAGCAGTTGCTTAGACCTCTCAAATGGCTCCATTCCTGCTGAGCTACTTCCACTCAACCTTGGGGTTCAAGAAACACAAGTAGAGTTGGAGGTAACTGCATGTGAGAGGCTGCAAGTCATATGATATCTCTGGTGGTGGTTGTTTTTGGAATGTTAATGAAGGCCATTGTATCACATCCTAGATTTGAACCAGATTAGTCTCAGTGAAGAAGCCAAGTAAAGAAAACTCATGGAGTTGACTTAATCAATGCAACACGAGCATTGCATATCGTAAACAGGATTACGAGGCTCATGAGAGGGACTACAAATAACTCACTGGGGCCCAGAGCAGACAGAAGTCATGAGGAATGATAAAAACTGTTATAGTGCTACAGCCAATGTGTGGATTATGGAACTTGAGCCATGGAACAAAGACAAAAACAGGTGAGTGAATTACCAAAAAAAAAATATTATGCTGAAGATTTGACATCAGTGGTTTGGGTTAAATTGTCGAAAAGAGACTCTATAATCCAGCTTTCAAGTACCCTTGCGAAGCCTAAATCAGCAACTAATGACAGAACATTTTGCAGTGCAGGAGCTAATTATTTGAAAATAGCATAAAATACTAACAAATTATCAAATTATGTTTTATATATTGACAAATTAACTGAACAAAGAAATTGAGGAATCTAATTGACAACTTAATAAAAATATAAAGGAAAAATTCCTTTAAGCAAAACTTCATCTCATCCACAATTAAAATTCTAGAGTCAATAGCACATTAAGCAGCAAAAGATTCCTGACAAACAGGATTATCACGTCTGCCTTTTCCTTGCCCTGAGCAGTGCAATTAATCACTCATCAACTGTCTAATTATAATCAATATACAAACAAATTAAATGATGTATTAAAAACTTTGCATGTGAGTTGCTGAGGCTCCAAAGAAGCATTTTTTGGTACAATTTATTGAAGCAACATGTTCAATATAAATAATTTAACTTCTACGCTCTACTGCAACAGAGCAAAACTACTGGAAAATTTTGATGCAAAAATCAATTAATTAATTACATGCTGTATTTCATAAACACAGAAAGAGAGAACTGCTTGGTGCTCTCCCACATAGTAATCTGGGTTGAGAATGAATGGGGATTAATGATTTCTGGAAGATGGGGATGGAGCAGGATGGGCAGAGGAGTGGACCGACAAACGTAGGAATGTAATGCCAGGAGGAGTGGCAGTGTCTGCGCTGAGCTAGCAGAGTGAAGGTAAGGTGAAGGAAAGCTGCAGACACCACCCTGTTGACAGACAGGGGAGGAAGGAGACAACTAAAGAGAGGCTAAGAGAGAAAACCATCAAAATCAATGGAAGAGGAGTCATGACCAGAACCATGCTAAGATTTTGAGGGATTCTTCTGATGAGATCAGGACTTGTTGACATTGAAAGAATTCAACGTTAAGGAAATTACCTTTGAAAACCTGTTTGGTTTTGGTAATCTATTGCAGGTTTTCTGCATACATTTATTAAGCTTTTCAGAAAGGTCGAAGAAGTTGTCATTAGAAACTCTGATACGGACTCATCCTGCATTTCCTGATATTTACTGCTCTGAGAGGATTATAAGGGGAAGACGCTGGTAGACTGTACTGGGTAGCCCTAGGGTTACTTTGTTGATTGACGGTCGACATATTCACACACGCAACACTGGACTGACAGGTCTGGTTTTTCACTTCAAAACTACAAAATTAATAAGTGTTAAAATGTTTGTAGAACTCAAATCTGTAAAGAGATTGCTGTATACTTTCTCTTTGTATATGCAAACATATAGGGATGTTATTATGGGCTGAGAAAAGGGAATGCAGGCTTAAGGAGACATGGATGGGTAGCTGAAAATGTGGGGCTGGAGGTGGCCTGGACCTTTGATCTGGAATTTGAAAACCTGGGGTCGAAGGATGGACTGGAGTTTTCGAAAGAGCAGGGATCAGGGAAGTATAGTTTAAGATGAGACAAGGAGAAGGAGCCAGAGGCAATTAACAATTGCGTTTGAAGGAATGCTGCAGTATTTTACAGACAGGTACAATTATATTTCAAGACAAATATTTAAGCTTCAATTAATAAAGCAAATTCAATGCAACAAGCCCGGACATAGGCAACTATGGCCTGCAGGCTTTGTAATCTGGCCTGCCAAACTTATTTAAAATTCATTCATTTATGAAATATATTCAGTTTTGAAATTTTTTGTTATATTAAGCCTTGCATATGTATGCTTTGCTGACTTTTAAAGACCAAAACCTTTTATATAATGATTTTTTTCGGCGTCATTTGCATTAATACAAATAAAGACTCCATCCATCTGCTCCTCAGCAGGCCCACCTGACAAATTTCAGAACACTCACCGGCTCACCAGTCACAATGTTTTCCCATTCCCTTAGGAATTTGCCTCTTTCCAATATTTATGCAAAGCTAGGCTTACCAACAATACTCGTAGCACAGAGTGAGAGTTGCCTCCCGCCAGTTCATATAAGCTGTTTTCACATTAAAACAGCTTATATGAACTGTTTCAATGTGAAAAGTTTTAAAGAATTACAAAAAGTGAATTTTGTCAAATGTTTTATTCTTCTATTTTTTAACCTTCTGCCTTTCATTGTCTATTAAATATGTGTATCTGTATTTCTTGTAGTGATTAGAGGGCTGGAAGGTAATCAGGCAGTCAAAGTTTGACGTTGGCATGGAGGACACAGAAGACAGAACCAGAATGACCAGTCAGCAGCCTCTGTGTTACCCTGACCAGAAGAACAAAAAATGTCCTGGCATCTCAACTCTCAAAGTACTGTTGTTATCTTTACTCAAGACTTCTCTGTTTACATGAAGTTCTTTTTTAATTGCCATAATCTAATTTTAAGCATATAATTTGCTAATGTGTTTGAAATTGTTGAATAAAAAGGTAGTAATGCCATCTCCTGATTTCAAAAGGTCAAACTTCAATTGTCATATACGTAGATCACAGATAAAGAAACACAAGTTGCAGTTTCTTAAATTAACAACTAATGAAGAAATAACACTAGAATAAAGAATAAAAAAATTGTTAAAATAATAAAAATAATAAAATATGGATGAGAAGTAAGTCATTAATTTGATTCATATCAGTCTCCTGTCCTTCTGTCTCTGGATATGTGCTTCACTTCAGTGTATGAAGAATCGAGTCAAGAGCTGAGTTCATGTTGTTTTCAAGAATTGTGGTTTTCCATATTTCAATGTTTAGTAATGTTTACCATCATTTCAGTGTCAGCCTTGCCTGATTGCAGCACTACATTACCATGCAGAGTAAATGGAACATTTCTCCAAAAATATATCTGTACAACATTATCTTCCGTGATGCTTTCTTCTTGGGTCTTCCTTTTAGATGGCAAATATTGAGTTTAAAACTAATTTTATAAAAAAAAATTTACCAATTAAATAGGAGACTAAAATACTTATATCAAAAGCATCACATACTGTAGGTGTTCTGTTTTCTTCCACAATTGCTTGTGTCAAAAATATTGAATTAATTCTCAACCTTTATTTCAAATTGGCGTGCTGATTAGATTATGTATCGTTTTATATGCTCTAAATAAGTCTGAAAATAAGTTTGCAGGAGAACTGCCGTAATCCCCAGAGGGAATAAAATAAATTTCAGGAACACTAATATGCAGGAGGGTGAAACTGTTCTCTGCAGGGAATTGTAAACTTTGTATATTTTCCAAACCGGTTTGAGAATAATTTACATTGATAAGATGGTGTGGAAGAATTATTATTAGAATGGTGAAAACTAAAGTTCATGATGTATCAGCTGTAAACATTTTGGCAGTACAGTGAACGAATTTGCAGAGAATTAGGCACAGAATCTGAGGCTTTCCTCAGCCTTGTAGCACCTTAAAGGGAGTTTCCTCCTGTTCAGCAATAAATGGCTGTCAGACATTAGTGAACATAATAGAGCATTTAGTTGCCCCATTATTGGTGGAGACCAATAATGACGATAAAACCCATTTCAAGATGTGTAAATAAGACACATTTTTCAGACATCTTCTTCAATCAACAACCCAATAAAGGAAGTTATGTTGATGCTTTTAAAACTTTTAAAAATTGCCACATTTAAATTGCTGCTCACAAAACATTTGCTACATTTGCTTTGCTATGTTTTCCAGATGTTTATTGTGGCGCTGTCCTTCGCGTACTTTTCCAAGGCACTGACAGGAGCCTACATGAAGAGCGCTGTCACTCAGATCGAGAGGCGTTTTGATCTCCCCAGCACACATGTTGGACTCATAGATGGCAGTTTTGAGATGGGTACCAGCAATAGTTTGATTAAACCATCATAATTTGCACATTTAATCATGTCTGACATTGGGGTCTGCAGACTTTGGTAATTTTAGCTGTTGCTTCTCAAAAAGTTGTGTAATTTTTTTTTACAATACATTCCTCTGTTCATTTGCTTTTTCTGTTTTTGGAGGCAGGCAACTTGTTGTTTCTCGCTGTGGTCAGCCATTTTGGGGCCAAATTGCATCGACCCAGACTTATTGCTGTTGGCTGTTTCATCATGGCTGTAGGGGCCTTTCTCACTGGCCTGACACACTTCTTCATGGGACGGTATACATAACCAAATGCCTCATTTTACATTAAAAAAAAGCCACACGTAAATGGATAAATCATCGGGCTGTTGTGGTTTTCACAGCTACAAGTACGACACAGTCGCTCAGGTTTTCAAAAATGACAGCGTGAATATTGGTCCATGTGTGGATCCTTTGAAAAAAGGGGATGTACCGGAAATTCAGAAACTGCCCATTGTGGAAGATAACGCAGGTAAGAAAGGAATGACAAAAGAACTTCACTGATATCACATGAATTTGATGTCCTTTCATTTAAATCTGCCATAAGAAAGTCTTGAACATAACGTACTTTCATAGGACAAATGTAGCCAACAGACCTATGCTGATTCTTGCTAGTTTTAACAGTCGGTATAGGAGGTACCTTATACTGTGTGAGGGAACACTGTCTCATCAGCAACACCAGCACAACTTGCTGGCTCTTTTTCAACCATCCCTGGAATGCACTGATCCTAGTCTGACCTTCAGACTCACTCACCTACTGTGTCACCAAAAGAATGAGAATGAGAACCAAAAGAAATCATAAAGAGAAATGCAAATGAATAATATGTGGGAGAATCAGATCTGACATCAGTAAGGAAGCAGACTTTGGTAAAATTTATTGTAATAGTTTCAGTTTGGACTCGTCGGTCCGTGTATTCTTCCCTGTTTTCTTCTCTATTTCATTCTGCCTTGAAGAGCAGACCCTGTTCCAGTCAATTCCAGTTTTCTGATGGGCTTCAGCTGGAATGTTATGTCCGTTTTTCTATTGTTGAGCCATAATTAATTTGTCTTCCCTTAGAGATATTTTACTCTGCCACAGAAAGCAATGCATTGATCCTGTTGAGTTATTCTGAAGGGATTTATTGAGAAACACCATATTGAAGTCACCTACAGTGCAGTGATACACAATCTTCAAGCCGCATCCTATTGAAATTGAACGAACACCACATTGTGTTCATAAATTTGGTTTCCAGGCAGTCCGCACAACAGAGATAGCAGACTTCATTTTCTCAATAATGTTTGATGGAGGGTTCCTTTCAAAGTTATGTTTCTTTTTCTAACTGATGTGTTGATTCTAGGGAACAGCAATCCGGAGCACACAAATTTTTTTTTTTTTTAATTTAAGCTGTATAATAAAATATAGTTCATGTTTGTTTGTTTATTTAAGGAAAGTTTAATTACTCTGTTTTTTAAACGTAACCTGCTATAAAGCATTATCTGTGAAAATGCTTATTTATGAGACTATTGCAAAATGAGTATTGTGCATTCTTCTTGTGTGTGTCTTATGGAGCCTGTCTGAAAGAGTACGGGTCCAACATGTGGATCTACGTGTTTCTCGGAAATGCTCTTCGGGGGATTGGAGAAACCCCAGTCACACCTCTGGGCATCTCTTACATCGATGATTTTGCCAAAGCAGAAAACTCTCCCTTCTACATTGGTATGGTATCACTGTTCATTATACTTTGTGTGTAGATCTAATGTCATATGATGGCTGGTAATGTGAGTGAAAAATTATTCCCATCCTTCTACAATTTATAAGAATAATTTAATCCACCAATGATGTTTCAATAATCTATGTGTCTGGTTATTAACATATCACAAGCTCATCCCCTACAGTAGTAAATTAATGGCAGTTTGTGCTGAGATGTATGTTGCACATGTGCTTTCAGCCTTGCACCTGTAATCCTCTAATTTTCCATGTCCAGCTGTGGTCTTGTGTCTCCATGCTTATATCTACTATGTGCAGCTAATGGAAGGCCTTTAGTACAGCGAGTTTTCTACAAAATCAGATACTTTCTTGTAATCAGTCAAATGGGATATCTGATGTGCGTGTCTGTTTAGCCTGTACTGTCAGAGTACCTTTCATCAACTTGAGCACAATCATTTCATGACTTACAGCTTGTCTCCAGACTGTTTCACTCCTGGGCCCCATATTGGGTTTCCTTCTTGGGTCCTATTGTGCCAGGCTATATGTCGACATTGGGTATGTTGACTTGGGTGAGTATGATGCGTTTGTTTTGGAACTAACATCTGATATGGTGAGTCTTCATCTGAACTTGAACGCTCCTGATTTCAGTTGACCAAGTGTTAAAGGAGATGTCTGGTCTCATCTCTTCTGGTCTGAAATCAGTGACTAATCTGTACACTCAAAGGCTCTTTTAGGCTGGAGATTCATGGACTGAAGAGGCCAATACATATTTTATCTTTGCTGTTCATGACACAATAACATAAAGGCAGGACGTGTATTTTACACGTCTTTGAGGACTTTTCTGAATGACCCTTGGAGGACTGGTCTTAAGTCTCATAGATAGGTTTGGTTAAATCAGTAATTCATTTGTTAAACAAATAGAATTAGTTGTGACCATTCCCCCATCCTGGATTATTAAAATGCTATTAAGATTGCTGCTTCCAAACAAAACCTCCTGGTTTTACAAAGACAAGACCAAGTGTCATGCAATGAAAGTATATCAAACGCACATTAGCCTTCCTGCGCCTGCCTTGTGCTCACCAAGAAACTTCTGTCATCCAGACAAATTGACCATCACCTCTCAAGACGCCCGCTGGGTGGGTGCCTGGTGGTTGGGCTTCCTGGTTTCTTCTGCCCTCCTGTGTGTATGCAGCATTCCCTTCTGGTTTCTGCCCCGCTCCTTGCCACAGAGCGAGGGAATCGAACCCGGACATGAGATCCTGGATGTGACGGAGAATTCCCTCAGCAGCAAACACAATGTGAAGCTAACTGACATCGCAAAAGGTTCAGACAATCCTCTTGTTAAAGAAAGACAACTCATACTCCATTGCTTTTTCAGTTCAAATTTACATAGCATGTGTAGATTTGTAATATTTTATCAAAATTTTGCAGGTTCGTGGTCATTGCTTGTTGTTTTATGGGCTGTTCCTTCATAGGATTTCTTCCCTCACTGAAGCGTCTGTTGGAAACTCCTTCCTACTTCTTCCTCCTCTGTTGGAGCATTCTGAAGTTCAACTCTTTCATCGGACTTTTCACCTTCAAAGCCAAATACATGGAACAACAATTTGGACAATCTGCATCCCGAGCCAACTTCCTCATAGGTATAAAATTAATCCCAGTAAAAAAGCTGCAATATGTGAAAAACCTAAATAAGCAGATTTACTCCTCCCATAGTGAGGCTACAGCTGAACATCAGAAAATGGCACCGTTGAGTCTGAACGAAATATCTGTCTATATCTCAAATAGTGGCAATACTTTTTTATTATTACAAACTTTATTCAAGGAAAATGTGTGATTCACTAGAGCACATATTAGTGTACATAATCTAATTTTATAATTTTCTGCCAAAACAGAATTAGGCTTGAATAAAATGTGGTGCAGCTGCAGTTGTCTGCAGACAGCTTCATCAAAATAGAAACCTTCTGAAGAGATTAGCCGTCGTCTGATGACAACAAAAATATTTTGTTACTTTGTACAAAAAAATGGACTTTAGCCTTTGAGATAATCAATTTCCGATCCACATTGTCTTAAGTGCTTTCACCTGAAGAAGGATTCATGAATAAAACACTACACTTTACTGACCGCATTTATATCACCAGGCTGAAGTGACTCATTTTGAAATTATCACCTGAATGTGACACAAATCAAATTTTTCAGGCTTCTGTGAGCACAAAAATCTGATTGGAGTCACTTTCTTATGTGGTCCACATGTATTGGGTTTGGTCTCATGCGACATGGTTGAGAAGTTATATCAGTTCAGTTTTATAGTATAGCACCAAGTAGAGAAAAAAAACCCTGCTCTTATAGAACCCCAACATGTCCCACATAAGCAGGCACTTTAGAAGCAGAGGCAAGAAATAAAAAAAACAACTAAAACCTTTAACAGGCAGAAACCTTGGGTAGAACCCAGACTAATATTGGGCAACCATCTGACGAAAGAAAAGGAGAAGACAGCGTTAGAAAGACAAAAAGATACTGTAATAGCAGAGAGGAAGAGACAGATTGGGGGAAATCAAGAACAGATGGAGAGAGAGAGGGACAGAGAGATGACACAGTGCAGGGAGGTTTCCTGGCAGTCTAGGCCAATGGCAGCATAGCTATTGGATGGATTAAATCTACACTTTATTTAGAAAGAAAGTCTTCTGTCTACTTTTGAATGTGGAGTTGGTGTCTGCCTCACAAACCCAAACAGAGATCCACAGTAAAAGGGCTTAATAACTGAACCCCCCCCCCCAGTCTGCTTTTAGAAATATTTGGAACCACAAGCAAATCCGGTTCTAATGGGGCAATGAGCTTTTACAGAACTTGTATGGGTCTCGCATTAACATATGCACTGAAAACACTGTCCTCATCTGCCACCATAATGTTGTTACTTTTAAAAAGACTTATGTTTTCATATTCAGACATTTGAAAAGATTTAACAAAAGCAATATAAAACTAGTGTGACAATACTTCAGATACTGGAATGCAGAATTGGATTACCTTTAGGCATTGGCAAGAAACCGGTCTCTATCTCGGTTTTATGCTAATGTAAATTAATTACCTCCTGCCTGTAGATATCAAGCTTGTCAGCTAATTCAAAAAAACAAAATGTTGCTTTTTGTTTTGTGATTATATCTCATCAGGTTTCAGAGATGTGTACCTAAAAAGGTATAAAAGTGAGAATTTGACCTTGACCTAGATTTTCAAGTACAAGGTTATGATCTAATTATTATCCCCTTACCTCCCTGAATATAACGTCTTTATATCTTATCCAGTTCCTGAGATATGTGCAAAAAAATTTTAAAAAGTATAAATTTGCCCTTGACCTAATTTTCTCAAGGTCAAGGTCATCATCTTCATCCCCTTTGCCGCCCGAGTAATGTGCTTTTTCTTTCTATCTGCAACGGTTGTGAAGATATTTGGTGGACGGACGAACACACACTGACAATTATAATACATCACCGCTTCACAGGATGTAATAAAAGTTTTATCAAGACGAATATTTACAAGGACAATGTGGTGAAAAGTGAAAGAGTTTTAAAGTACTTCACAGCAGCCTGTTTGATTATATTCAAATGAAGCATCTGTAGATGATTCATATTCTGTGAAAATGTTAAGGTTAATTATAAGTTATCCATGAGTGGGCATTAGTGAAGTACATTTCCAGCCAGAACTTGAATTGCTAGTGAAGATGTGTCATGACAGAATAACATCTCTCCAAATGTCAGTTCATAGCTTCGAGAGCTATAAAATAATGTTGACTCCGCTGGTGAGAGATGCTCTCTTGGAACAAGGACTCTCCTCACCCCTGTGTTTTTCCTGTAGGTGTGTTGAACTTGCCAGCAGTGGCTGTGGGGATCTTCCTAGGAGGGCTGCTGATGAAGAGGTATAAATTAAGTGTGGTGTCAGGGGCTCAGCTGTGCTTTGCCACATCCTTCATGTCGTACCTCCTCCTCCTGCTGCAGTTTGGCACCAAGTGTGACAACATTCCTGTGGCTGGGCTAACCATCTCATATAATGGGTGAGTACGGAAATGTTCCAAGTTCTGGATATTCTTGAACGAAACAAAGAGAAGTGATGTAGAAAGTCACAACTTACACCTAATCTGAAGGATAAACCCTATTCACTGTGCAGGACACAGAGTGTGTCGTACAAAGAGGATATGCTCTTCTCAGAGTGTAACAGAGACTGCTCGTGTTCAGCAGAGGAATGGGACCCTGTGTGCTCGGACAGCGGCATCACCTACGTCTCTCCTTGCATGGCTGGCTGCATCAGCTCCAGTGGATACGGCAAGAACACCGTAGGCCATTCAAATTATTAGTTATTGACTATTAGGTCTGACAAAGACAAAGACTTTACTGCTGGAAAGGGTCTCACAAATTCAGACAGTTATCTGTCTCTTATATATGACTGATTACAACCAGGAAATTCCCAAATCACCTCATTCATTTAGGTAAACCACCAGAATTTAACTGTACCAACTTAACAGTTGTACGGAGCAGCTCACTCAGAAACATTTCTCTGTAGGCACACCTCTACTTTTTTCTGGAGGAGGAAATTTAGTCACTTCCAGGGAGAAATGAGACCATTAAATCCTTTCATTTCTCTCTTCTTGCCCTGGTCTTTTATTTGTTACATCAGTGGGTAAATCATTTGCTATATTTGCTTCACTTATATATTTGGTCACATTTGTCCCATTACTATATATTTTATTTTTCTCACTTATTCCAATTGTCTTCTGTGACCATTTATCAAAATTAATTCATCTACAATGTCAAAATAAAAAAAATCATTGGAAAATACCAGGCTTAAAGTTGATTAAGTACAGTATTTTCCGCACTATAAAGCGAACTTATAAGGCGCACTGGATTATAAAACGCATCTGAACTCATCTTCAATGAATGGTCTATTTTAAAACTTTTTTTTAAATATAAGATACATTGGATTATGAGAAATTGAGAAAAGTAAAGGCTTTTAGGTGCGCCTTGTAGTGCGGAAAATACTGTAATCATAAGTAAAACTTAGATTTAAATGGTGAGCCACCGAATTCACCCTACAGTGCAGTTTGTCATTCTTTTCCAGGTCTTCCTCAACTGCAGCTGTGTGTCTACATCCTTCCCAGCAGGCAACAGTCTGTCCGTGAGGCTGGGGCAATGTCCTCACGCCAAAGACTGCAGTCGGAGTTTCACCTCTTACATGGCTGTCTCTGTTCTCAGCTCCTTCATCAGCGCTCTGGGAACCACGCCTGGCTACATGATCATCATACGGTCTGTATCCCTTAATTATGATGTCATGTATACATATTTTTGATGTTTGACAAGAAAGAAAAAAATGCATTTAAAGGCACTGACTGCCCAGCCTTTTTTTTTTTTGACTCATTGGTCATTGCAGATGCATCTCACCAGAGCTCAAATCCCTTGCAGTGGGAATGCACGCCTTGGTAGTTAGGGCACTGGGTAAGCATCAGTACTTCCATTTTCAAGCAGCTTTTTTAAACTTTTTCATTTTGATGACAGTTTCTGAAAGGTCCCAAAGCTATACCAACCCATCTGCTAAAACATCTCTTTTTGTCTTACTTGCTTACATATGCTTGTACTAGTTTGGAATGTGACAGGAAACATGACTTAATAAGATCTGATAAATGCCATAATAGTGTATATATTTGAACAATATTTTATCTGAAGGAGGAATCCCTGCACCCATATATTTTGGAGCTTTGATTGACACAACATGCCTGAAGTGGTCGATCAAGATGTGTGGCGGACGGGGGGCATGCCGCATTTATGACTCTACTATGTACAGGTATGTCATGGAGGACAACATGTGGAAATCAAATGCGAAAACAACTTTTCTCTTCATTATATGAGGAAAATATGACAACAATTACAACAATAAAGATCTCTGTGCTTTTTCTGCCTTTTGTGCATCTCTTGTGTCCATTTTCAGGATCATCTTCCTCGGTCTGATCACATGTCTCAGTGGTTGTTCGTATTTCTTCATGATTGCAGTCATCCTCCTCCTCAGACGACAGTTTCAGAAACCAGAGCAAGAAACAGAGATGGAGAACGTGAAAACTAAACTTCAGGCACCATCAAATCCCATTGAGAACCACTCAAGCATTCCTCAACCTCCTAAACTCATGCAGTGTATTCCAAAAGGTTGTGTGAGGACCTCAACAGAATGTGAGGAGGAAGGGCAGACTCAAGGCACACAGCAGCTCCCCCAAGACATCTCCACAAATAACATAGAGGAGAGGAAGCAGCTGAAATCCCTCACAGAGGCCACTGTTGAGTTTACTCCTCTGTCAAAGGAGGAGGGATTGAAGGAGCTGGATGGGCAGAAAACAAAGAAGGAGGTGGATGCTGAAAAAGATGAATGTTGTGAGGAGTCCAGTGCACAGCTGGAAGAAGAGAAGCTGGAGAATCAGACAGATGATAAGAATGTATTAGAGAAAGAAAGTGATGGGCGATAAAACAAAGACCAACAGGAGTCAGTCTAGAAATGTTACTAGAATCTATTTACTGCTGGTTGCAGACAGAAACCAGAAAAGCCTAAGTACTTCTTGCCATTGTTTTTTTTTTTTTTTTACATGTGAAATTCTTCTTGAACCCAGTCTGCCCTGCTGAACTCATTTGAATTAAAATATCTGGTTGGAATAGTGATGCTTCTGGATGAAGACGCCCATCACTGTGCTCCTGGTTTCCTTGATGCAGCTGTGGATATAGTATGAACTGAACTCTTCTATGGTGGAAGACTTTTCATGTGCAACATTATTCTAACAGTGTAATGAATTATTATCAGGATGAATTCATGTTTCTGGCCAAACAAAGTGTAAATACACTGTAATTTTTAGCTTTCTATTGGTGGGATATAGAAATGGTATACTTGAACCATTTAGTAGTTAGAATTATCAAAACTTGCTATTATTGGCATTGATACTAGTAGCAGGAGTCAGTGGGATGCGGTAATGTCACATTTGCAGAAGTTTTGATGTTGTATTGCCTCAATTCAGCTAATGTAGCCTGCATCTTAGCAAACATTAGTACTTACTCCATCTCTTATGAATTTGATCCCTGCTCTACGCTCACATATGGTTTTCTCTTATATTGCAGAATCTAAAATTTCATTCTTAGTCGACATTGCTAAGCTAAGTGACTGAATTTCTGCTCTAATGGTATACAGATTAGATTGTTTCAGCAATGTGTGAACACAAAAATCCAATCTTTTCCAGTGTGATTTGGGTCACATTCATATGGGGTCCATTAGAGCAGTCACACATCTGATCCATGGCCGTATGATATGAATGTGAATGAGCAGGTTTTAGCATATACATATGGGCTGAGTGCTCACCGCCAGTGCACGAAAACAAAGATTGAGGAGAGATGACAACAATGAGGCAAATCACATGTGAAGTGTGTGTCATCAGTGTCCATATGGCTTTTTATGTGAATAAATTAATAATGTCATGCTGTGAACAGAAACCCTGCAAAAATGATGTTCCTATATTCCTCAGCAGCGGTTAATGTGCTGAAAGTGCAAATTGAGAACATGATTGTCACATGTATGCGTTTGTTAATTAAATATGCCTTGATTAATTTTTTTTTTTTTGCCCATTAAGGTGTTGTGCAACAAGTTTTTGAAGCAATGCTGACTCATTATCACCTTGCAGAGTTGATGGAGAAACGATCCTGCGGTTTGCTTTGAGCAAACATTGAACAACATTTTCATTAAATTACAATTACATTCATTTCCATTCAATTTGAGAGACTTGATTCTGGTCAAGATTCTGGTTTGATTTCCAACATCTGAGGGAAGATATCATTTTCCTTAGCTGCTGTATACACCACTACATGATAAGCTTGTTGCTAACTTTGTCTTTGTCTGCTGTTTGCGTTCATGTACTTTGCATTTACTAGGGTTCTTGTAAAACAACTACATGCTATATATGGACATTTTTTAAAAAGGACATTTGTGAATCTGCAGCCCATAAAAGTGGTTTAGTCAGAAAAATTCTAACAAGAGAAACTTAATTTAGGTGATGAATCTTTGTGTTCCCCCATTGAACATTAGATTGGAATGAAAATGTTTATTGCAGCAGCTTCAAATTTTGGTAAAAAATAAAAATAAAATTGAAGATGAATTTGATTTCTCTTTTCATGCTTTTTTCAAATAGTTTGTGGGTCCATCATGGGAAAATATCCACTAAATCTATGCTGGGTTGGAGCTGTGCTCCCCCAGCTCTGCAGAGACATTGCATTTACATCAAATTATCCATCATTTAACCCATTATCAGAAGATTTTCAATTGTGTGTTTCGATCACTCTTATTTCAGTTGCTGGAGAGATAGTAAAACCACGTGGGCTAATCTTGTGTATTTCAGACTTCAAGCAGCGACATAAGGGAGCATGTTCAATGAAATAAGATTAAAAAAAAAAAGAACATCTTATTCCTGAGATAAATCAGAGACTTTGGCATCTTTATGTCAAAAGAAGGAAGAGTTTCACCATCTGGCTCCTCACCATTATTGCAGTAATCTAAACGACAAGAGAAGAGACGTGTTTCCCCAGACTGCAGCTTATAAAAATAGAATTAAAATCCCTCACATACCACCCACCTCACTCTTTATTCTCTCCCTTACACTTCTATTGTCAGTTTTTCACTCTTTCTTTCAAGTTCTAATCATTTACAGGGGCGTTATTTAAATCTATGTGTTTTTTTCAGCTTTCGGATTGTCTGGGCCTTACAGGAGAGGATGAATGAAAATGAGGCCGAACAAAAAAATAAAACTACAAAAATCACTTTTGACATCAATAGGTCTTCTTCTCCTTTCGGCTTTTCCCTTCAGGGGTCGCCACAGCGAATCAGTCGCCTCCATCTAACCCTGTGTTCTACATCCTCTTCTCTCACAAGTTATTTACAGAAAAATTGGAGAGACAAAAAATATAACTACATGAACTCTAGGCACTCATGAATATGAGTGAGCTACTCGCAAAAGGTAGTTCCAGTAATAGTTTAATGACGTTTGATGTGTAGGGTTGCTATTGTAAGTAAACACACAGTAATTTGATTGATCATGTGAAAACATTTATCTTAGCACATTTTCATTTACATAATAAAATATATATATTCATGTGAAACTGCTCACCCGGGTCAAGATCTGGTGAAGTGTTAAACTCAAGTTTAACTTCACTAATTGGTACCTCCTCAGTTGTTTGTGACATATCCCATCAAAATAATGAGACGCTGTTCATTATTAATGATAATTCATCTCAACATATATTATTCATGATTGAAGAGGCCCAAAGGGAGGCAGCGGGGTCAGAGTTTGGTGACCTGAAACTTCATTATGTGTCGGAAGGTAAATAGGGAGACAGCTTTCTTTTCCCTGGTGTGGGTCTATGGCGGGTCAGTCCCATCACAGATGCTGATGAGAACGGTGACGAAGGTGATGAGGATGGTGACGTACAAAGATGTGCATGTGTGTGTTCGGGCTTTTAATATGTGTATGTCTGAAAAATTTGCATTTTTTGGCATGTGCAGCGGTTTCAGAGTGCACATGAAGGCACTTTAGAGTGTATGTATGACCTATACCTTCCTGTACTTTCCTACACCCCCATACACCCCACCTCCTCCCTTGCTTCCCCTATTCGGTGTAAATGAAAATGCAGGGCTATATTTGGAGAGAGCTGATGTCACAAGTGGTTTGAGAGATGAGCCTATAACTGTTGAGTCGCTTTGTGTGACAGCCTGACAAACCCTGGGCTGCTCCAGTGACAGACTGGGATCTACTGGCTTACCGGCAAACACAACACAGAGTAAGTATTTTCACTTTCTTACAGGCTTGGTTTGTTTGAGTGGCGCTACAGGAGCCAGACAGTGTTTTTAGTTTGTATAAGATATTTTACTCTCAGGTTTAAAGAAACCTCTCTATTTTTGGCCTTTAAAATTGTTGATAAAGAAAAAAAATGTATCCTTTAATATTTGAGACAAAAATTATCCAAAGACACCAAATATGATGACACTGCAGGAGTAGTTATGATGTTATATTTAATGAGAGGAAGCAATTAAAGTCATCAAATGTAATAAATATCAGGTTTTATGGAACACGTGCATTCTGAGTCTAGTAAAAGAGATAAAATAAAAATAAAATAAAAAACATTCATTGGGTCATTTTATGATCTATAATAGGGACAAAGATATATTTGAGTGTCGTTATTTACATAAGTGAACTGTTTTAATACTTGTTTGGTGCTGGTGAATTATTGTCATTTTAATTACATTGTACATTGTATAGAATTAGTATTGCTCTCATGAAAGGTGAATAAAATATTTTGATAATTTTACCAAAAAATGTGTTTTAATTATTGTATTTTGTGTGGGGTTTTTTTTTTTTTTTTTTTTTTTTTTTTTTTTTTTTTTTTTTTTTTACAATTTAATGTGTATTTACAATTCTTTTAATGTGTACATAATTTAGCACATTTCTCTTCTGATGTCCACTCGTCTAATCTCTGTTAATGATAAAAGTTAATTACAACAAATGAAACAAATTCTGAATTGCCTGGTTTGTCTTCTGTAACAATGAATCACACTTTGCTGCTGCTGCTTTATCTATCCAGGTTATCATCCTACACTATGAATCACCTGAGGTTGCCTGTGCTTCTCCTGCTGTTGCTTGTGTTGCTGCGCTGTGTCACCACCGCCCCAACATACAGGTAAGTCCGTATAACTGGCAGACCAATCAGTCAATCATATGTTGAGGCAAGAATATATATTTGTCAGTGTAAAATTCAGCAGAATGTAAATAGCAATGAACAGTTTTACTTCACTGAAACCCTAATCGTATGAGATCAAACATCAGTTTAAGTGATAATTGTTTTAACAGGCAAGTGAGGAGATTAACCCACTGGGGAAGCAGATGGATGTTGTGTGATAAGAAGGGTTGCAGTGTTCTTTCTGAGGAGCAGCAGGGCACTGATGACTCTCTTGGGGGGGAGACAATCGTGCACCTCTTTGTGAAAGGCTTTATGTGCATCCTCCGGGTGCTTATAACCACTTCTTCTTGATCTTGGGCTGAGTGGATATTTGAGAGGTATCATTTGCTATCGGTATGAAACTCTTTGACACTTTTCCCTCTGTAATTTAGGTACTTCAGTCCCAGTTCATCAAGCGAGCAGGAAAATACTCTCCCTGACAGTGACGGCTGGTTAGCTCCTGGTATAATATCCAATCCATTCCTCAGCCTTGTTGCCACACGACCTCAGAGGGGGCTAACTGCAATGAACAGGTAATAGCCTTTACATAAACATCCCACTATATTAAATCCACATTATGAGAAAATCATCCTATCGGTACGTTATCTGTTTGTATCCATCTCTGCATCCACAGTCATCATATAGAGAAGAGGAAGTGCAACACAGCCACCTGCGTCACTCAAAGGCTAGCAGACTTCCTGGTGCGCTCCAGTAACACTATAGGAACCGTCTATGCACCTACCAACGTGGGATCTTCCACCTACGGCAAGAGGGACCTACTGCAGCCTCCCATCTACCTGTCTCTCTAGTATCAACCCCCAGAAGTCTGATGATATAATATCACGTATACATATTATGTAAAAATGATTGTGAGAAGGACATTAATAGTGATGACACTGCTGATGATGACTATTAGAATTTAAGTTTTATTGTTTATTTCATAACTTTAAGAAACAGTGCCTTTAATTTAAAACCATCTAAGTCAATATGTGTGTGTGTGTGTGTTTTTCTGGCTTTGTAAATGTTGTGGTTTTGTTAATGTTAATGAAATACATCAAAATAAATGAATAAAAGTAAACATGTAAAGCCATTCCTTACATTTTCTTGTAGGCATGATGATTGCAATCCTCTCGTCTGCGTCCTACATTGTTTGTTGGAGTCAATTCCAATCGGCTACGGGTGAACGGTGGGGTAAACCCCGGATATGATGCCAGCTCATCTCTGGGCCACACGAAAGTTAAAAAAAAAACGCACACACTCACACTCACACAGTTTGGTGAGATCAGTTCACCTAATGTTTGATTTTGGAGATGAGAGGAAGCTGAAGAATCAAGAGAGAACCCACGCAAATATGCCGAGAACATACAAGCTCTGCACAGAAAGCAATCAAACCTGGAAGCTTCTTGCTGTGAGGCAACATGCAAATCAGTAAATGCAACTTATTGGTTTTGATAATAAAATCTTTACAATAGATTTTTAAAAAGTTCAATTTATTGCATATCTTCTCCATGCAAGAGCTACACTGTGAGCTATTACTATTTCTTCAACTAGCTCTCTTAGCCTACCACAGACACACAACTAAATATAAATCAGCAGAAAGAACAATGTTCTACTAGCTCTCATCTTTTTCTTCCATGTCCCACAAAACCTATCCACCAGAGAGGAATGTATACTGTATTTCCTATAATATATGTGTGCATCCTGATGGATTGACACAGTGCTTTGTGAAATGTGCATATTAGATTAAATATCTACTTGAAAATAACAGCAAGTTAGCATAGTGTGGGCAATAGACTAGATACCAGGAGGGATGACGGTACAGTTCGGGATTATTTTTTCGATTTTGTAGTAAATTTCACCAACCATCTATAGACTATCAGACTGAGTTTGATTAAACTCGGTAGGTGGATTAGGCATATAGAAAGAAAGGACATTAAATTTTTTGGCTCCGGGTCAAAGGGCAGAATCATAACTCCCTGAACTTTTCTGAGCATTGCAAGAGGTTTTGGGATTATATTTTTTTAGTTAATGACATGTTGACTGTGTAACGGATAACCAAGACACTGGATGCAAGGAAGGAGCCCAAAAAATTAATATATACAATTTTTAGTACTTTCAAGGAATAATTAAATTTTTACACTTAACAAACCTTGATGACAGCCATCTTTTTTAAAAAAAACAAAAACAGGTTTGTGTTTATTTTTTAAACAAAAACAACAACAACAAAATATATTAATAACATACAAACCAATAATAAAATAAAATAAAATACAAAACATAAAATATTCCCGGACATTAGACTATGGACCTCACCTTTTTTTCTCTCCCCAGGACAAGGTTTGATATGTAACAGGTTATTTATTACATCTTTCATCACTTGACACCTTAAAAACCTCCAATTAAATATGTCCAACTTCAGTTAGAGTCTTGCAGTCATCACATGCATTGGTGGGAATTTTTAGAAAATGGCTAAGATCAAATTCTTGATAAACTACTAAGTACATTAGTTTTAATCAAGCAAAATCTAATTTGTCCGGAATCATTATCAAACATTAATGATAACAATGTGAGAATGAATTATAGGTTTAAGTTTAAGTTTTACATTGAGTTATAATATGAGGGTCAGGATGTTTCTGATGACATTACGGGGTGAATGAGGACCTCATCTGGGGGTTATTGGTGGTATGAAGTGAGAACTAGTCAATATTAGTATGTCTGATGTTGCATGTATTTTTTCATTGTCTTTTTCTCGTGTTTCTTTGTTTATTTGCATATGAAGAATTATTTGTTAATTTTGCATTTTACAAAACTATATACTAGGATCAATTCTTTCTGTGGTGGATAGTAAAAAGGTATGCATTAGGTTTCACTGTATTGTGTAGTGACTACTGTTTATTTTGATAGCAGAATGTTCAACGAAATGATTCATTGCTCATCATATCTTTGCATGCATGTGTACATCCAATTAATGGAAACCCTCAGAGGTTAGTCTCCAATGAATACACTTAATGAACTGTGATGTCAGATTTCATTCTGTGGTGTCAGTTTCCCTTTACAAATCTCAATTTAACTCCTGGATTCAGGAACTGAACTGTAAATATATGCTTCAATTAATGGATTCACATTTTTCCACTTTTGGATTGTAATTAAGATTGCTTCACATCGGATTTGCACATGCATTAGTGTCAAATATTTCTTCAAATCTATTTGTATGACAGAAAATTTTATATAAATTAAATTGAATAAATAAAAAGAAATAAAAGTGATTGCAGCACTAAATTCCATGTTGTCAGATATTTTCCTCCCGCCGGGGTTATTCAGGGTAACATTATGAAAATCGAGAGGGGACTGATGACGCACAGCATTAACCCATGTTTGATAACTGGTAACCTGATCATCCTAGACAGCAACAGAGATACACCAATGCCTGTTTAACGCCAACATAAAAGGTTTTTCAAAAATAGAACAAGTACCAGCTTTTACAAGTGAATCCAATAACAGTGCAGTCATCATCCTCCAAATACTCTGGCAGTGAATGGGGTCATGTCAAGGTATGGCGATTAGTTTATGTATAATCATAAATTGCTGTGCTTCAGCTCTTACTGGGTGGTGAGTTGTTTGTCACCGCGTGAATAACAGTTGATGGATGTTTTGATGGAATCTCAGATCTGATTCATGGCCTGTTGACCACATTTATCTGTGACATTAACGATGACACCATGGTCCAAATGTAAAAATACAAGAGATTTTCTCTATCTGCTGCTAACCTCAAAAGTTAGGGTAGAGTGATTCACAATTTGTTTGTTTTTTTAAGTCAAGAGATAAAAAACAAATACATCAATTTATGATCTAAATATTGTCTGATGCAATGGTCATGTCATGCTTATCTTGTCAAATGCTACTCTAACATTCTGATGCTGCACTAAACTCCATCAACAGATGCAGACAAATTCATTCACTTTGACAGCAGATTTTTGTATTTTGATTCATATCCTGTTGAAACATTATCAAAATTACATTCTATTACTTAAAGAATTTACTCATCTTTTCAACTATTAATTATCCAGAAACATTTTTATTAATAATTCAGTTAAGACAAGTTCATATTATACAAAATCCCTCAGTCAATAGCATTGTTAACATGAATGCAGTTATGTAATTGACTGTTATATCTAAAAATGTAATTCCACAAACTAAATTGTGCATTACGTATAATTAGCTGGAATCAAAAAGGCAGATAAACATTGAACAATTGCCTGGCTATGGAGGTGGATGAGTGTTACGATGGTCAATGCATAATGTGGATAAACATTGCTTTAAATAGTGCATCAGAATTGCCAAAGTGCTACCCTATAAATCCTTTTTCTCACAAGCATATTAGACATGTTAATTACTAGACATTTAGGCACACCTCACTAGTATATATGCATGATTTAAGGTCATTTTTGCCCTGGAGTGTCTTTTACAATACTTTATTGATCCTCTGCAGGGTATAATCTTTGCATTTGATCCATCCTTGAGTAGCTGTGAAGTATCCTATTCAAGGATATATAGGCATGTAGACTCAAAAGACTAGGGTGCAAACCATTGACCTTTAAAAATTTGATTTCACCTAAGCCACTGTCACCCCAAATCTCATCTGTGCTGCTGCTAGTGATAATTCAACCACCTACTGTATCTCCTTGTGCAGGAAACTGTCAGTGCCAGTCCCTGGTTCATCTTAGGTTTCTGGTATGCAGTAATTAAACACCATGTTTGATATCTAACCTTGAAGTGTGATAATTTTTTGTACTGTTCCAGTCAGATACACGTTCTGAAATTTAACATCCACACTAATTGAGCAAATCCTTACAGTTCTTCTGACAAGACATAGGACAGTGTGTCGCTGTCCAGTCACAATGCTATCCATCCCACTGTACTGGACAAAGATGCCAAAAAAGATAACTGTTTTGTGAATCCGTTGTTTGGGGCTCACAGTTCGTACCTGAACTGTGCCTCTCAGAGATGAGTAAAATTGTAATAAAACTGTAATAAAATATTAACTGAGTACAGTCACACTCCTGTTTTCTCTAGACTCACCCTCTCGTCTAAATCTTTCATCCTCCTACAGACATGCAGAATGACCCTGGCATGTTTTGACTTGACTTGAATGGGATGGTTTCTGCTATCTGGTCTGAACACTTTGACATTTCTGACTTATATTTTATCATCTTGAGTGTGTGAGAAACAGGACATTCAGAGTTGACAATATGCAAAACCACAAGTTCAACTTACCTGACGACAATATACTATCTTATCAGTGAATTCACCTTTAAAGCATAGTTATAACGTTTATTATATGATTGCATAATTAAACAAGCATATGTCTGGGCGACATCAGGTCTAGTTAGAATAGGGCAAGTGGATACAATATGATAGGGTTGCAAAATCACTGATAATTGGTGGTGTTCTCATTTATTTCAGGTCCCTCCAAGTCTGAATCTAAGCTTTGTAGTCGTGTAAATGAAAAATTTAGTTGGACATGCATTAAAACATCAGTGAAGAAGAAACGCGCTAGGAAAACTCCTCCTGCTTGCCGTCCTAAAATGTAAATACGGAAGTTACGTTGCTTTCGAGCTCTGTTAGGTATGAAGAAGCAGTGATCTGTAGCTAGCACAAGACATTTCTAAGAAAGTTATTATATTTATGAACGATTAGTTAAATTAACGTTAACGAGTTTAAAAAAAGAAACCCCATCAAATTCACCGTTTGACTTTATCTCCGATGCATTTGTTTCAAAATGCGAAGGAGTGAGTGTTAGCTACAAACTGCTAGCATATCAGTCTTATAAGCCTAAGATGGAAGAAAAGAAAGAGAAAACATTTAGTTTTGTAATCGTGGGAGGTGGAATCGCGGGTGTGACTTGTGTTGAGCAGGTGAAGATGAATAAATAGGTTATGTTCACACAGAAAATTGCTAAAGTAGGACAGTTTTGCTGCTGTCGTGTATTTAATATTCACCTTTATTGACAGCTGTCATCTCAAATTCCCTCCGCTGAAGTGGCTTTGATTACAGCAGGTCCCCATATCAAGGCAGTAACCAACTATAAACAGGTCAGGATGATGATGATGATGATGACTAAGATGAAGTGCGCACTAACGACAAGCAGTGATTGAAAGTAGTACCTGCATTCAATGCTGAGAATGTCACGTATTAAACATGTTTATATTGGTTTGTTCTCCTTCTAAGGTGTCCAAGATACTGGAAGAGTTCGACGTTGAGGAGCGACCATCTAGTGTTTTGGAGGAGAAATATTCCAATCTGACTGTGATCCACTCTTCTGTCAAATCACTTAACACACAATCACATGTCAGTAGTTTTTTTGTAGATTATGAACGATAGGAATACACTAGTTTTACATTTTTGCTATGTTCATACAGCATGTTTGGTATGCAGGATTTTATTCTAATTATCACCTGCTAATTCCTGAATCACAGCCCAACCAAGGCTTTATGAGAATATTATCTGTGTGCTGTCGCCACCTTGTGGGAATATCAGTGCAGCAAGAACGCTGACTTGAAGTTTTTGTTCATCAGACTCATTTGTGATTTGAAAATTTCCTATTTTTATGTTCATCCTTAGTATGTGGAAACTGCAGATGGTCGTGTTTTTGGTTATGAGAAGCTGTGTATATGCAGTGGTGGACGACCTAAGCTTCTAATGCAAGACAACCCTCATGTACTGGGGATACGGGACACAGACAGCGCCCAGGTACAACCCCACATCTCTGGGGTTTATATTGTTACGATGCATTTTATAAATTTAAAGAAGATACTGAAATAATATGAATGACTTGTTTAGTAGGATTATTGTACACGCAAGAGAGAATATAGGACTTACTGTATATTCTGACACTTTTGTGAATAACTTGAAAAGTATGCAATTTATGTAAAGATGTGTGCAATTTTGATGTAGATCCAGATTAGAATAAATCAAATAAATAAAATATGTTTTTCCAATTCACATTTTTGAGTAACACAGAAAACAGTGGAGCTCAAAAATCTCTATTAAAACTTTGCAGATCAGAATAGGTAACCATATTCAGGATTTTTTCAACCTTCCGTCTTCCATTGTGAGATGTGAGGCATTTTTTAACATTTTCATCAATACAACAAAAATTGCTGCACCAATTTTGACAAAACTTTCTGGAGGTTTGGGCCCTGGGCAAACTAAACTAATAATCAGGATTATTTTGGCCTTCTTCCTTTTCTTGTCAGCTGTTAAGATACCGTCTCATTGTCACTGCACTGGATCTTGGCTCTGTGACCAAAAATGCCTTCAAGTAACAAATGTGGCAGCTACATTATATTTTTGTATTTGTTTAAAAATGAAGGCAATAACAGGGTAAATATAGAACTCCTGATTTTAAATAAGTGAATTGTTTAGAATTATCCGGGGAATCTATGAACAGTCATTATGGTTGAACATAAAGCATTACATCCTGTGATTAAAGCTTGTTAACGTTCTTTGTGCCTCAGGAGTTTCAGAAGCGGCTATCCAAAGCAAAAAGAATAGTTGTCGTTGGAAATGGAGGGATTGCCCTGGAATTAGTGTAAGTAAAAGAACAAATATTAACAAAGTGTGCCAGTATTTATGACATCGCGTGATTGTTTTTACTCATGTAACCCATTGTTTTCTGTCATATTTGAATTGTCCTCTTGAAACCGATCAAACTGATTCTTTTACATGTTGCTGTGATTAGCTGCTCCATCCATTTCTTCCGTGCTCTTATGACACATTCCTCATAGATTCGAGGTGGAGGGCTGTGAGGTGATCTGGGCTGTGAAGGACAAAGCCATTGGAAACACCTTCTTTGACGTTGGGGCAGCACAATTCCTCATTCCATCCCTAGAAGTTGACAAGCCGGAACGACCTGCTCCCTGTAAGAGACTCCGCTACACGACGGAGGATTCAACACCTGAGGGGTCCCAGACATTCACAGCAGGTCTTGTTGGAATGTATTTTCTTATGCTACACTACAATCTGTGCTGAGATCTTAATCATTCATTTTTAAAAATTGAAATAATTGCTTATTTTCCTTTGTATGTTTGTGAATGTCTAGATAGAAATTCACGGGGCTGTAGTTCTGGTACTACAGAGGCTGGCAGCGCCCTCGGCCCAGACTGGCATGCAGATATACTTTTACGAGGAGCAGAGCAGGTGAGATTTCATAGTTACAAGTTACTACAGAATGGTTCCTAAGTGATGGAGGTTGACTTAGAAAAAAGGATGCACCAATCTGCCTTTTTTGCTATGTGTTTAATAAGTTTTACACCTTTGTGTTAAGTGTGTGTGGTTCATTGGAAGCTGCACTGTGACCTCAGGCAGTATGAGTTAGCTCTTTCTTGCTGGCTCATTGGATGTGCATGAACTCTATAGTTTAACTGTTAAGAACAGGAACAACAGTGATGTGATATGAAAGGAAAGAAATTATCCAGCTACCAAGGATACTCCTTTGTGAATGTGGCTACTACAACACATATTGAGCACTAATCAGATTAAAGTAATAGACAAATATGATGGCCTAATATTCAAAATTTAAACAACTGTAGCTCTCTCTCCTCACACTCAGGTAACATGTAGGACTGAAATCTAAACGCATGACTGGTAATTTGCATTACACCAAATGAAAATAAATCACAACAGTTGAACAAAATGATTTGACCAACAAACTGCCACAATGATTTAAGCATCATTACAAACACAACACCATAGTGTAGGTAGAAGGAAACTAACAATTAATTGAACACCAGATTAGCACATTATCTCACCAATGCCTTATTTTGCTCCTTTATTCAGTATCAGACTGTTAATGACGTTAGCGTCTGTTCATCTTTTCTTGGGAATGACATAACCTTTACAAATAAGCCTGTATTCATTTTGACATTCTCTTGTGTTACACCTGTCCCCTCCTCTCTTCTTCCTGCTGGTGTGAGCTCAGGTGTCCCGCAGAGTTTCATTGGAGTACCAGTGTGAGGTGGAAAAGATCTACACCTCAGAGGAGGTCCTAACTTCACCAAAGCAAACACTCAGCACTGAAAATGGTGAGAACTAGGTGTGCTGCGTAGATTTGACTGATCCTTTTTCCCTTGTTTTTCGTCCAACTTTCAATTCCTCAAACCATTCTGTCCTCTCAGGAGGATCTTGGCCAGTTTATGTTCAGCTGACCAATGGTAAAACATTTGGCTGTGACTTTGTCGTCAGTGCCACTGGTGTTGTGCCAAACACTGAGCCATTTCTCCATGGCAACAATGTAAGTAATTAAGTACTAATCTCTGTTGTGCTTCAGAGTCTTTTGACTTGACCAGCACCACAAATTTGATTTACTATGAGGTCTGTCTTTTTGTAAACTGATGTGCTACTACAGCCATGTAAATCTAAAGAAATAGGAAAATCAATTGGTAACATTTATAAAACATCTTCCTGCTGACTAGGTAATGAAATAGATTTTTTAATTATCCCAGATCAACCGTCCATGTTGGTTATCAGAAAAACAATCTAGCAACAGTTAGCTATTAAAGCCTTCAGAGGTCACTAAATCACAGATATGCTTTTCTAAGTTGTTTTAAGCTGGAATTCCCCAGTCGCGTCATTAAAGTGGGTAGAAGTTTGTTACTTTGATTTTAATGTTTATTTCCCTTTAAGCATAGTTAATTAATCATACATTGATCCTTAAAAGTGATAACTTGTTTTTTGGCCTTGTGCGTTTAGTTTGCCCTGGGGGATGATGGTGGCCTGCAGGTCAATGAGCACATGAGGACATCAGAGCCAGACGTTTATGCTGCAGGAGATGTTTGCACTGCATGCTGGGAGGTCAGCCCACTGTGGCAGCAGGTACACTGATTGACAAAGTGTTGCATCAGACAGAAGGACTTTTTTTCTTTAGAACAGCATCCAGTAGTTGTAGGGATTGCAGCTAATTATTTGCCCACAGACAAAATGAGGTCATGTTCCACATCAGAGCAAAGATTCTCCGCATCGTTGAGCCCAAAATACGGTGTGACCCAGTTTGGTTTGAGTCAAAGACAACATCTCCATGAGTTTTGTGTAGGGACTCAAATGGTTCTGTGATCCTTCATCAACCACACTCAGTGGAAACATTGTACTTAAGTTAATGAGTTTGTCTTTGTGCCCCCCGCAAATAAGGGAGGCATGTAGAGTTACCATTGTCCCCTAATAGAGCTCTGCATACCTCAGTAAGTCCATGAGAGTTATGATGATGGTGTGGTTTACCCACATCTCCCCGCAAACCAGTGGACAAATTTCTTTGAAAGTTCACACATGCTTTCTCTAAACCTGGAATTTGTACATAACTGTCTCCTCCACTTTGCTTTTTTGTTTGTTTTTCTTTTTTCTTCTTTTTAGATTTGTCGGCACTTTGAAACTGTGTCAACTACTATGTCTATTTGCTATTATTCTGCTAAGATACAGATCATTAGTGTCTGTCCACATTAGGACAAATTGTGTTTTTCAGGTTGCGAGGGCATCTGTGTCATCTGATGCTCATTTTCTAAATGAAGTGACGCACAATAGTATTTTGTGTTTCCTGTGTGTTTTGGTCAGATGCGGTTGTGGACACAGGCCCGTCAGATGGGTTGGTACGCCGGCCGCTGCATGGCGGCACACATCCAGTCAGAACCAATCGAGCTGGACTTCTGTTTCGAACTCTTCTCACACATAACGAAATTCTTCAACTACAAGGTGCGGTTCATTTCACCACAGGAGAGTGAAGTTATTTAAGTGCTAAACAACATGTTAATAATCTACGGTGTAAAGTTTTCCATTACTTCCTTTAAATGACGTTTCAGATTGCAGCTCAGCGTCCTCTCCTCTGAACCTCATGTTTCATTTGCATTGTTAAACAATTTCCTGGTCATTCTACAGGTGGTCCTGCTGGGGAAGTATAATGGGCAGGGGCTGGGGACCGATTGTGAGCTACTGGTGCGCTGCACCAAAGGCCAAGAGTATGTCAAGGTAATATTAGAAGAATAACCATGTGGCAATATGCCTGTGTGCCACTGTATCTGGTGTTTTTAACAGTTAAACATTTATCAACAGTGATACACTTACGTAAGTGACATTTTCTTCATATGATGTCTGACACACAAATCTATTTTTTATAATCAGCATCTAAGTATCAATTTTGTTTCCTGATAGTCATTCTTGCCATTTGAATGCTTTCAGGTCTATGAAGGGAGCCACTGTTTTCTTTGCTGGTTCAGAGCCTAAGGCAAAAAGAAAAAAACAGATCAGTTGATTATTTGTTCTAGATAAAACGCCCAAACATTTGATAGCTTCAGAGTTTGTTCCTTGTGTGTCATCATTTATTCACTTCAGGAGATACTGTGGCTTTTCGCTTCATTTTCACACATGACCCTTGTAATAATGTTCCAGGTTGTCCTCAGGGGAGGACGGATGGTGGGAGCGGTGCTGATTGGGGAAACAGATCTGGAGGAGACATTTGAGAACCTGATTCTCAATCAGATGGATTTGACCCCATATGGAGAGGAGTTACTCAATCCCAACATTGACATAGAAGACTACTTTGATTAAATTGGTGTCATTCACTGACAAGTTGAAAAAACAAACAAACAAACTCATAAGTCATTCAAGGCCGATGACACCAATGACAGAATTATCATTCAAGAAATTATTCTTTCATGGTTTCTTTAAAGATGTGAGAATAAGAAGCAATAATCTTATTATAGACTTGTATATTTAAAAATATATTATTGCTTTTGAAATAATTTATTCTCAAAAATCAAGTGCCCTAAATGAATAATAAAATATTTGTCTATAAACATTTCATACAGAATATGCAGCTGAACGCTCTGTTGATACAGTATAAAGACATTACATGCGTGAAGTGCTTCAAATAGAAAAATACAAACAACATAATGGGAGAAACAATTACACTTCAAAGAATTAAAAAAAAAAAAAAAAAACATTGAAAAAGAACTGCAAAAAGAGAAGGTGAAAGCTTAAGTGCAGAGCTGGCTCTGACATCTGCAGGTTGTATGTCCTATAGATTTGAGTCACAAACTGACAAAACCTTCATGTTTCTGTTGGTTTCTGTGATCTCTTTTTTGTGATGCTGAATAACAATGGAGCGTACAATGCAGCTAGGTCCCAGCCCAAATTAGGAATTTAAATTTTTGTTTATAAAAGTTATGTTTTTCATAAAGTTGTGGCACAAATTCAATGACTTTAAATTCTCCAGTGACACAAATCTGATAAGCCAGCGCAAAACTGACACACTTTCCCTCTGACTGGGACATACTGTATATGACAATAAGAAAAAATCTTTTTGTCACTTTATTTTCATTGTGAAACTTAATGAAATGTTTGCTAAAGCAGGAAATACGGCTCCTCCTCTGCCTCAGCAAACATTATAACAATAGATTTTCAGGCTTGCACAATGCTTTCAATTGTTCGTACCATGGATATTTTGCTGCTGGGCATTTACAAATTGAAAATGTCCTAAAAAAAATTGTGTATCTCCATTAAAGAAATCTTCGATGTATAAATAATGATCTTCACAAAGAGAATGGAAACGCTCACAAACCTGTGTGTTTGGGTTTTTTTTTTAAAAGTGTTTTGGGGTCAGTAGTTCACAACAACCCACCTTCACATTTATTGCTCACATTTAAAAATAAAGGTTGATACATTAACCACTTTAGTCATTTTACAATGATTAAAGATCAACATGTATGACAACAAGTTATATAATAATCTTACAAGTAGTGAGGAATAAATGGGGACATGTTTTTACAACTATAAAAAAAAAATCGTTAGGCTTCAAAACAGACTGAAGAAATAAGGGCAGTGTCCATGAAGAAGCTACTGATAAAATCTCCTCAGATGACCCTTGGAAATTCAGTGGAATTGCCCCTGGCTTTCAAGAAATGACTAGTTACACTGGGAAGTGTTTCCAAATGTAAGCGTGCTGTGTCAAGATAACATTCGTGTGTCTTTTCCTTTCATGTTACTATGTCACAGTACGGTATACTACTACGCAACATAACATGTATGTACGTAAAGCTTACTGACTTGACCTCTTTAATGAAAGGTCTCAAACTGAATGTTTCCACAATCCACATGTTTTTGTTTTTTTTCCCCTAAATTGTCCTTCCTACGGCTGCTGGTATGCCGTTCTAATATTTCCAACACACATTTGACAGAGAGCTCATTCAACTATATCACGGAAGTGACGTACAGCTTCATGGCGTGATTTCTTTCCATGTGTTCCGCCTCGCCCCACCTTACTGTGCTCTGATTGGCTAAGGAAAGATTTTCATGTAAAAAAAAAAAAAACCCTTGTATGCACGCACCAAGAACCATCAAGTTGAATTCCAAACGGAGAATTTCGATTTTTGCGTCTAGTTTACACTTTTTATTTGTGAATTCATACGTTTGCTTCACATTTACTATACCTTTTCTATTCCGTCGCCATTTCATAAGTAGTTTATACCAGTGTAAAAAGCTGTGTTGAATGATTAAGCTCCGCCTCCGGTAGACCCTGACAGAAGGATCACGCGCTCCTAGTGAGTCATTCAGCGCATCGCGTGAACATATTCTCCTCGAACGGGTGAGGTTTTTCAGAGACGTTGCTACACACCGACCACGCAGGACCTACATATCGGCTGCTGAACATTCATTTCAACATATTGCGAAATATTCTACGGCGTACAACAATCCTCAACAGATTTTACAATATTTCAAGAAATAATTCAGACATGGCAAATTACATTCATGTACCCGACGAGGCTCCTGCTGTGCCCAAAATAGATGTGACAGTTGACGAGAGCGACTACAGATCCGGTGCACTGAAGTTGATTAAGGAGCTGAGACCCAACTGGAAGCCGTCTGAAGTCAAAGTGAAGGTGTGGTTTTATCTATTCGAATCATTCAATGGAAACCGTTTCTTATGGCATGTATTTTTACTCTGCAATTAAAGTCGGACAAAATAGCCCTAACAGATATTAGCTAGCTAGGTGGTCCTCCATTAATCGGTCTTGTCGGCCAATATTAAATTATTCAGAGGACGAGATAGAGCCTGCCTTTCAATATTACAGTATGCAGCTAAAACTATACTACGTCAATGCCATAGCATAGCTGTTGACATTTAGAAACACTGGATTAATTCAAATACAACTCTTCGGAAATAATTTACCCGTTAAAAATACTATTCGCCTTTGCTAATACCATATGCGTCAGCAGTGGGAGTTTTCCTTCTAGCGTAGCACGCAGCGCGGCTCCGTTACTGCAGGTTACTTTGAAGGCGTGGACGTAGATGCTGGTTGTGAATGTCACGTAAGACGCGAGCTAATTTAGCTAGGAGATACAGTAGATGTGCTGAAAAAAAAAAAAAGACCGTATCATTTTAGCGCAGGAGTTTCACCTTGCTGTACCATACTTCAGGTGACTTTGTAAAAGCATTCTCTCGAACAGGGCTTGTTTCGTAACGGGGCTAGCAGTAAGGGAACATTGTCTCCCGTCTATACGTTGAAAATTCCCAGAACGTGACAAACTTTCCTCTAACGGGCAGGGGGCGTGGCTCCTCTCCATAAGCAGGATGGGGGCTGGTCACATGATCACATCGCTTACGTTCGTCAGTGAGTGAAATGCGGGAGCTCAGCAGATGCCTAGCATTGCTTCCTGATGAAAATTAAAATTCCTGGAAGTCATGTCATTGTCACTCAATCCCATATAGAATGAACAACCAGGACTTGTCGGTTGGTACAATGCAGTCACTTCACAAAAATGTTCAGACCAGTCTCATTTAAAAAAAAAGAAAAAATGAAGGCAATCCTGGCTTAAAATTGGCTTCTCTTTGAATTCTCAGATTTTATGCAGTATTTTGATCAATATAGGTCAGGTATAGTGCTTGAAATGTATACTGCAGTGTATTGTCTTCTATGTAAGCCTAGATTTTTGAAGTATCAAATTCACAATTTTTACATCCCTTCTTTCCTTTTTTTTGTTTCTGCAGTTTTTCACAGATGGAATAACCAATAAGTTGCTGGGCTGCTATGTGGGTGCAGTCATGCAGGATGTGGTCCTGGTCCGTATTTATGGCAATAAAACTGAGCTGTTAGTTGACCGGGAAAATGAGGTGAAAAGTTTCAGGGTACTACATGCACACCGCTGCGCACCGCACCTTTACTGTACCTTCAACAATGGCCTGTGTTATGAATTCCTTCAAGGAACTGCACTGGAGCCTGAGGACATTCGCAGCCAGCCTGTTTTCAGGTAAACAATGTGCTACTCCGTGGTACGTCGTGTGGAGGGGTTGACATTGGAAGCTATTGACACAGTCAAATTGGCTTTAATAGTTAAATGCATTTTGAAACGAAAGAGCTTTTTTTTCCCTTTCTTGCCATAGTCCTTCCTTTCATTTTGTTTTTTCACAAAATGTACGCAGTTCCACTGCTGTCGTTTCCATTACAAACTTCACATTGTCCACATGGAGTGGCCCTCCCAGTCGTGGGTGTAAAAATAAGGATTCAGCGAAAAGTTTTCAACCAACTGAAGCTGAACTTCCATAAACCAGTCAAAAACAGTTTGCAGAGTTAGTCGAAATTTAAAACTAAAGCAGTTTTAAATTTCCCCTCTGTGGGACGATAAAGGGTTATCTTAACTTTGCAGTAGTTTTGGAGCCCAGTTACATATTGCAGCATTCTACTCAAATTCAGATTCTCCCATTTTTCTCTTTTATCTTGCAGGCTCATTGCCAGGCAGCTGGCCAAATATCATGCCATCCATGCCCACAACGGCTGGGTACCACAGTCTGATCTGTGGCTGAAGATGGGCAAGTACTTTGCACTAATTCCCAAGAGCTTTGAGGATGCTGAGAAGAATGCAAGGTGAGGTCAGGTAGAGGAAGTAAATTAGTAAATTTCCCAGTTTGGGATCAATAAAGTATGTCTTATTTTAGGATTATAAAAACTGAAATCAACCCTCTGGTGGGACTGGTTTGACTTTGTTTTAGCTCTTTAATCCCACAAGGTTTACATTGGTTATTAATGATGGAACCACACAAGGAGTGAACTATTTCACCTCTTCTCATCTGTTAAATTCACATCCAATCGACCAATGTGGCACTCGTGACAGCGTGTGATTAGATATAGTAGTGTGGTGTGTTGTCATTAAACATTTTAATTATCCGGCAAACAGTTCATCAGAGGACAGATTAAAGGTGTGGTTGAAATTATAACCCTGTATCACATAGTTTGTTATTTGGTGTGGAGCAAATAACATCAAACGTGGCATTTAAAGGTTGCCTCCATTGCTTTTTTGATAATCATTGATGAATGAAGTAATTATTTTATAGCCAAGTAAAAACAACCTGCTTGACTTTACAAGTTAAAAAGAAAATCCTGTTATACACTTTAGTGGATATTATTGGTAATAAAGAACAAGTAAGGCTTTCAGTGAATAGTTTGAATAGTTTGTATAAACTGTTAGGCCTTTTAAAGTGATCTGATTACCTTGTTTGTATACAGTATTGTATATTTCTCAGCTATCACCGCATGTAACAATAATGAATAAACTTTTTATCAGTGAGTCACAGATGTTTAAAGAAGCGGTGTGTGCGGTGGACCATAAAAATATTTATCACCCATGCTGCTCAGATGTTAAGGAAGTCATGGAAGTCAAGGAATTCGTAACCTCTGCACGTTTGACTTATCTTTACAACTACAGCATTCCCAAGAGACGGCGTAAACTAGTCGTAATCTAGTCGTAATCTAGTCGTAATTCATAAGTAGGAAAATATCCAGCTGTCATAAACTGGAAGAAACTCCGGTTTTATTTGTAACATAACTATTTTGTATTCTTTTGTGTGTCTTGGTGACATACGTGTCCCTCCTTTGATTTTGTGTAATTAAGTAATTAATGTTTTTTTGAAAAGAACAAATATATTCATCTGTGTTATCACTCAAAACAAATCCATATCAAACAGTGACTTTGTAGACATTTGATTCACATAGAGGCAACCTAAATATTAACACTGTAATAAAACCAAACAAAACAAAACACCAGGACTTTACAGGGCTTTTTGTTTGTGCTGAAAATAACTATTCAACGTTTGTATCTCAAATTTAATTCTGATTCTTTGAAAAAGTATTTGTTCATCGTTGTGACTTGTTCATCGTTGTGACTATCAGTTACAACAAATGCTGGGGCTATAACTACAAATTAAATAGATATAGGATGGATGGATGGATAAATACTTTATTAATCCTGAAGAAAATTACATCCATAAAATAAATCCATAAAACAAATCAACTGAAGAAAAGTGTTTTCTTAAAACTTAAAAAAGACTTGACCCAAACTTTTACATGGTGTTCAGTTGTGTATTTTTTTTTTTACCATTAATGAAACGACTAATCAAGTTGAGATGATGCAATGGAAAATATTTTCTATAATGGGACCGTATCTAGCAGACAGGAAATGTGGTTTGAATAAGCAGTAGTGACGACTTGAGTAAAGTCGTGTGATCTTTTGTTCTCATATGGTTTCAGTTGACCTTCAAAAATTCTCTATTTATTGAAACAAAATATTCAAACATACTCAGTTTGGTAACATTTGATTGTTATCAGACAGAACTGTTGTTTTCTGGGAACTGTGTTGCACATTTATTGTTATAATCATGAAACAAATTATAAAATAATATGGCATATAATTCTTTCTGTTCCTGTGTCACCCCTATTTCCTGCTATCCATGAATACACATTTGGTAGTCACCTTCTCTGACTCTTCGCCCTCAGGTTGAGGACAGAGGTTCCTAACCCGCTGTGCCTCCGAGAAGAGCTGGTGTGGCTTCAGCAGAGCTTGTCTGTGTTGGGTTCCCCAGTGGTTCTGTGCCACAACGACTTGCTCTGCAAAAACATCATCTATAACCAGGAGGCAGGTGAGTATAAACCACACAAGTGTAGTCATAGACATTACTGTGTGACTGAATTGTGTTGTAGTGTGAACGGCATTGGTGCCTGCACTCAGGTAGGAATCCCATTAAGTGCACTTCCTCAAGGTTAGTCACATGCTTCACTCAGTGTCAGTGTTTGCATTGTGGTGCAGGTGTAGAATTAAAACGGTCAGAAAAGACATTCCAGTTATCTGGATGCTCTGTTTTGTTCTACAGGGAATCCTTATCTGAATTGGACGAATGCCGCACAAAAACAAAATGGTGTGTTGAGGGTGGGGCAAAATTATGTGCATCTGTCTTCAGTTAATTTGGACTATTTGCAAAGCAGACATCTGAATCAAAGCAGTAAAAACACAGGTGAACTTAAGAAGTTCCATGATGGCTCAGTTCCATTAAGGTTCCAGCATGCAAAAAAATAAAGCAGAAAGCCCTCTATTCCTATAGGTGAAATGCAGCAGTCGTAAATACACCTGTGAGTTTCCTGCCAAGGCACAACGTCTGCTGTACAGTCCATTACAAGTTAAAGTTAAAGCAACTCATCTGTTCCTGATTTTAGTTTTCCTGGGCTTCAGTTTCTCATTCCATTCAAACCCAGAGAGCCCTCCCATTTTAACAAGGACCAGAGGCCTTGTTCAGAAGTGAAAAACGAAGCTGTTTCCAATTCGGCTTTTTTCTTTTTCTCTAAATGTTGTCTGATCTGCCGTTCTAATTCTGTGATGAATACCTGGAACATAACCCAGCCTGAACAAACAATGCCATTCCATCAGTTTTATTGACAGCGCTCAGCTTTAGCAGTGTTCCACAATTTCATGGATTGAATGTGAAGCAGCATGTCCTCCTGCAAACTTATTAGTGCTGAGCAACTTTAATAATATCGGTCAATGAGATTGTACCAGTCAGTGAAACTGCTTGGAGATTTGTAAAAAAAAGGCTTCTGCAGATTCACTGTCTTTATAAAGTGGAGAGAAGGGATAATATCGTGGGTGGGAGGATTCAGGATTTTTTTTTTATGTATGTGGGAGGTGGGTGGGGTGAGCTGTTAGCCCCCTCGTCAGTTCGTGGCGAGGGGCGGGGCCCTTCTCACAGCTCCTTGTGTCTAGCCTTTCTCCCCTAGGATGACAGCTGAGGCTGTGGCTGCCCTGCGCCGCCCTGCCGTGGGAGGCAATGGAGAGAGAGAGAAAGAGAGAGAGAGGGAGAGAGACAAACCTCACGAACACTCTGCCCTGAGGGCCGTCGTGTAGTCTGCCCACTGCTCAGGCTAATCGGGATGAGTTCATGGCAGCAGTAGGAGCCACGTACCTACCCATTACCCTCCAGTGTTACTCGCTCCCCTCCCCCAGCTGTCCTCCTCACATTAACTAGGCCACTTACGATGCTGGTCATCACACAACTGTTGTTATGGTTTGCTGTAAAGCTTCTTCACATCACTGCTCCTTTTTTTTCCCCACAACTGTGACTTTCACGGCATCAGTGGTCAGATCCTATCAGTGAAAGGGTAAATCTGGTGATGTTCTGTGTTTTGTTTGTCAGCCAGAACCATCTTGAATCAAACCCGTTTCAATATTACCATGATTGTTTTGAAGTAAGCAGTGAGAGCCACATTGATTTTTGTTCAGATACATTATGATGCATGCACACAATATAGTTTAGGAAGTACTGCATTCTGGTACAAATACTTCTAACGGCTCCAGTGCCGTAAGTAGACTGCGGTAACTCCTTTGTCTACTGAAACAGTGGCCAGCTGTTTTTGTTTGTTTGGCTATAAACATCTGTGACTTCTTAGATTTAAATGTTTGTCCCCAGAAGGAATGAATGGGCCCTTTGCTGAAAATTGAAAGACAGACGATCACTAGATTTGATCTTTTCATGGGTTTAACTGACGTTAAAAATATAGAATATCATTGGATTTATCCTTTACAGCTAAACATGCTTCTGCAAAAAGTATTTTATTAAAAGAATTGAAATCTGCCACACAATTGGTTGGATCTTTATTTATTAAACTAATGCTTTTATTTCATTGGAACTGTGCAAGCATTAAGTTATGAAGCTCCCATAAGTGTTTTTATATTGTCATGTTCCAACCTTCACCTGAGTGTTAAAATCTGTTGATGATGCATTTAAATATTTGCAGACTTGCAGAATCATGTTTCAGGCTCGAATTTATAAGGCTGACTCACTTTTTTTTTTTTTTAAATAGTAAATGCCAGAAAAGTAATCCCTCAAGTGTAATCATAGGTTTTAACAAAGCAAGCTCATCAAGACCACACCTACTTATGTCAGTAGATCTGGTACCTCAATAGTCCCGGGACTTAAAGTTATAATGACTTGATTTTTGGCCACACCCACTCAAGCTGTCTTAAATCAGTATTGGAATACTCTGTCCCGTTCTTTGCATTTGCAGCCTTTTGTTTGGTTGAAAAGGCAGCGTAGGCATAAAGTCTGAACATTTATCATGCTGCTACCATCACCTCTGCACTTCTGTTGCTGTTGTCGTTGGAACCACTTGTCTGCCAAAAGCAACAACAGAGACTTCCTGCATCGGGAAAAAAAAAGACAGCAGATTTGCCAGCATTTTCTTTTAGCTGTTTTTTTTTTTAACGTTAGAAGTTTAACGTTTACACTTTTTAAAAAAATGCCATATTACTTTGTTGCCCAGCCTCCAACAGGCTGCTAGTTTTCTTGCCTCTTATTTTCCCCAGATGTTGGCAAAGACAAAGAAAAAAAAAACTACGCTCATTGTAATCAGTCACAGGAGCCATAAAATGTGCAACTCAGCAGCCAACAGGAAACCTCTCAACAGTTCTGTCATTTGCAGAAGCAGCAGAGGTGTCACGCGATTGGGTTTGCAGCAGACCAATAGGAAGGGACCTTTGGAGGGGAGTGTTGCGAGAAGTGAAGTTGAGGTTGCATGCGTGAGAGGGTAAAGAAAAGTAATAGGAGTTTGGCTACAGGGCCTGATGTTTCGACACTGTGCGTTGGAGCAAGAATGGATAAAAGACATGTCAGTGAGAGAGTGAGCATGTGTGAAAGATGTGTTTGCCCCAACCTTTTCATCTGCTGCACAGGGGGGGCTATAGCCACTGCCTGGAGGTGTTCAGTTGTGTCCCGCTAGGACCCACCCGCTGGCTGGTAACCCACCTCAAAGTGTCTTTCTCTGTAGTCCAGCACCACCTCAGAGACTTATGTTCCACATGTTAGAGCAAAGACAAAAACCCAAGGCTTGAATAAACCAAGAGATTTAAGAGAAGAGACTTTGAAGTATAATTTATTCTTATTCCAAATTCTATTGTTTATTCATGTCTTCCAAATAGTGGGCTTGTAAGTACGGGTTTGTAATTTGAGATCAAGCACATCATGACTGAATTCTTCCCCCTTTGTTCATTGTTAATACTTCACACTGTATTTTCAGTGGCCCATAAAAGCGACAGACACGTCACAACACTGTTTAAGCTTTCCTCTTTATCCATAAGTCATTAAAAAAAGACACTTTTTCAGATGTAAACGTTATTTAACGACTTCAGTCATTGAAGCCAGTAGTGCAGAGCTCTGACTTTCTCAAACAACTATGATAATTTTTCAAGCGGGCGTGTACAGGAGGTTTAGTTCGCTGTCGCCCCCACTGACCTCTTGCTGCAGCAGCACTTTAACAGCATCTATCGAACTTGGCTGCAGGACATTTGCTTTGGCAGCCCACAGTGCTTTTCCACAGATCACTTTCGTGCCTTGTGGTGTTTTGCCATCTTCCACCCTTTGTCCATCTGTTTTCTTTTTCCCTCTCTTCCCGTTTCTTCTATAGATTGTATCTTTGACTCTATTCTGTGCATGTGTCTTAAACAAAGCCAGATGTAGTCATTATTTTCCCCTCTAAAAATTTGAAGGCGTGCCATTGGTGGAATAGGGATTTCATCTTCAGCTAATGTGCCCCAGATGTTTGTGCTCTTATAGAAGACTTATGTAACCCAGTTATGAGCATATCTGATCCAATATAAGAGATTATATATAGTCCTTTTTCTTTTCACGTCTTTGGTATAACTGATCAGAACAACATGAAAGCATATATTTTTTTGTCTGCAAACTCTGATTTCCTTACATATTAACAACATGAATATATTCATCACAAGTGGCATTCTAGTGCATGTGTAGGGAGTATTTTCACATGACTTTTAGTCGACGTATTTCTCTCTTTGTTGCATTTTTCGTGCTGGTGTCTCCCGCTACAGTCTTGCTTTTCTCAAAATGCAAACCCTTACTCCTTGCTCCACAATCGGCTAACCAGCCATCCTGTCCAGTCAGACAGGGAAAAAAAGTAACAGTCTGAAAAAAGCCTTGACATCCTTAATATTCAAAGGGAAAAGACAACATAATCATTTTCTCTCAGCCTCCCGTTCCTCTGTCTAAACAACATTGCTTCTCTTTCCAGGAAATGTAAAGTTCATTGACTATGAGTATGCTGGGTACAATTACCAAGCCTACGACATTGGGAACCATTTCAACGAGTTTGCTGGTGAGTTAAACCGGTCAGTGCGCATAGAAAGGGGTGTGTGTGTGTTTTTGTTGAAAGCTGAAGCATGAGTGTTAAATGTGTGTGTTTTGCTGCAGGCCTGAACGAGGTGGATTACAGCCACTACCCAGACCGGGCCTTTCAGCTGCAGTGGCTGCGCTCATACCTGGAGGCCTATAATGAGTATAAAGGCCAGAGAGCCGATGTGACCGACAGAGAGGTGGAGGTCATTTATGTCCAGGTCAACCGATTTGCCTTGGTAAGTGTTTGAATTGCAAATGTGGTTTGAACACATAGATTCTAAAGAGACCTACAATGAAGTCAAATTTAAAGCCCCTTGTGGTGGCTGTGTCTGATTGGCTGACAGCAAGGTCATATGTTTAATACAGCTAAAGGATCTTTCCGATCATTTGTGGAAGCAATTAAAGAAGAATATTCGGATAACAATCTAGAAATAGCCCATCGTCGTTCCCTGGAGTGTTCAGGTCGTGACATCCGTACTACTTTTAATCTGATTATGAAAATATGAGTTATATTTGATCCTCTGGTGAATGTTGAAGGATAACTAACCCTCATTTCCCTCTCAGTGAGCCATTTCCTGTAACAGGTAGAATGAAGCGATGAAAGCCGAACACCTGTCGAGCTCTGTGTGTGTATTTCCAGGCGTGCTGCCATGTGTACGATTAGTAAACACAGTATTGAGTGATGTGGGTTATGAAACGTGCAGCTACCTGCACTAAAAAATGAGAGAGGGCTGTTTGTGATGTGCTTGCTGGTAAGGCCACCATTTGGGAGTCGGCTTAATGACAACCGCTAACCCTTGTGAGGCTGAGCGCTGTCCCCTGAGCCCCGGGCTGCCTTGTTTATCATCAAGGAGAAATGAGGAGGAGGGTGCTACTAGGAGTTTCCACTAGTGTTGGCGTGATCTGTGTCAGCTAATTAGAAATGACATTTACTTTTGCATTGACAAAATGCTGATCCTTTGTTTTGTTTCTCTTTTTTTCAGGCGTCTCATTTCTTCTGGGGTCTCTGGGCTTTAATTCAGGCAAAGTTCTCCACTATCGACTTTGACTTCTTGGGGTACGTCCAGCTTGGAATAAAAACATTTATGCAATTTTGTGTATAAATTTGGAAAATACTAAATACTTGGTAACTTACCGTTGAAGTTAAGCATTTGTACATCAAATTGACAATAGAAGACTTTCAGGAGTCTGTTTGGCGCAAGGAAGTTGATGAAGGACGACAGTCAGTCAGTCAGTGATATGCTCAGGGGGAACATTAACGTCAGCGTTTCATTTGAGTAGATATCAGCGTAAGTCATCTGGTTGTAAAAGTAAAGTAACAAGTCAAGGTTAAGAATGCTTACAGAAATGGTGTGCTATCATGGAAAATACCAAACTCAAATCAGGAAGACTAATACAATCCGGAGGTTATGATTAAAGCTTTGTCGTGTACTCTGTTGACCTCTGAGATGTTTGATTGTATGCACCGAGACCAAGACAGGAGATTTCATTGACCTCAAATCTACAGAACAAGTCAGTAAAGGAGTACAAGTCACTGAAGAAGACTCCACTCCAGTACCCAGCTCAACTGTCATGCTACTAACATTGTCTTTTTGCTGACTGCTCCTCTCTGTTTGTGTTCGTAATCAGATATGCAGTCCTGCGGTTCAACCAGTACTTCAAGATGAAATCTGAGGTAGCTGCCCTGAACCTACCAGAATAAAAGACCTTCTTTATCTTCCCTTCTTCCTGCTGTCCCTCCCTTCCAACTCTGCGCTTCACATGACGACAGCAGAGCGTCCTCTTGGGGCTAAATGTAGGCTCGAGCTAGACTGAGTCTGTCCTTTTTTAGTGCAGACGGGGTCCCCTCTACATGTCCTGAGCTCTGTAGATTGAATAGACCACAAATCGAATCCAACATCTGATTTCACACCTTGTTTACCAAGAAGGAGCTCGAGTCACATGCACTGTGGATGTGAGTCACAGGAAGCCCACATAACTCGATTTATTGTGGTCATCTCAAGTTATTCTGCTACCCAGGCAGCGTCACATATGTTTATTTGCTTCCCTATAAATACATCATAATCCCCTGTTTCATAACTAATGTATAGTAACCCCAAACATAAGTGACCTGAGTACCGATCTGGAGATGCCTTCCTTATAAGCACATACAAAGAGGAGTGCTAGGCTAATGACATTTATGACGATATGAAAGCAACACAAAGCCTGCTTTGGTTGCTGAGGAACCAATATGAAATTGGCAAAAGAAGCATGTAAAAGTCTTTGTGGTATGAACACACAAAAAAAGTTCTCAAGGCCTCCCCCATGACTCCTTCCCACCCTTATTTACTCCACCAGCGTGTGTGTGTGTGTGTGGGTGGTAGACCAGAGCCATGCTTCCATTGTTCCTTATGGTTTGGTAAGGGTATGTCTGTTGTGGTTTTTCTGGGCTGATGGTAGAATCATTGAATTGTAGGTAAGCATCTCGTGTTTGCGTTTAACTTCTTTGAGTACGATAAGTGAATGCTTGGGCGGCACGGTGGTGCAGTGGGTGGCGCTGTCGCCGCACAACAAGGTGGGTTTGGGTTCGAGTCCCACTCTGCGCAGAGTTTGCATGTTCTCCCCGTGTCTGCGTGGGTTCTCTCCTGGCTCTCCGGCTTCCTCCCACCTCCAAAAACATGCGCTTCAGGTTAATTGGCCGTTCCAAATTGCCCGTTGTGTGTGAGTGTGTGTGTGGTTGTACAGTATGTCTCAGTGTAGGTCCGCGGTGCACTGGTGTCGCACCCAGAGTTTGCCCCGCCTCATGCCGTAAGACAAGCTGGGATAGGCTCCAGCTCCCCGTGACCCGCGCAAGCGGATGAAAATTAATGAATGAACACTACGCAGCCTTTTGAACCGAGGGACATGATCACTGTTCTGTTTCTACTTTGCTTTGACTGACTTTTTTTTTTGTTTTGTTGAATCATAACGTGGATGGGCCTTCATTTCTTTAATTCAAACATTCCACTTTGGTAATGCTAGACAATGAAATGTGGTTTTAGTTCACATGATAAGTCACTAGTTTTGGGGGGTTAATCACATGGATTGTGTGCCGAATGAGACAGGACCAAACAGTTACATCATCTGTTTCATGTCATGTGAAAATTGAAAATCTTCTTTCATATTCCGTAATGTTGCTCTTCACTCCTAATGAACCAAGGACTGACCATTTTATTCAATTGTACACCAGGTTTTCTTAGCTCTTTGTTACGTGACCTTGCTAACTATCACTGCGACTGTTTATTGTCATTCTTGGTGGGGAGCATTCAATGTTGAGACGAAGTTCTGTGGAAAGTTTGTAGGGAAGAGGTTGAAAGTTAAGTTGGTTCAAGTTTCACTCATGGACTGAAATTCTTGGTGGCACCTGAGGAGCAAGGGCGCCACCTTCTGGAGGAAAAAAATGAATGTCTTCCCTTTCAAGTTTCTGGGACTCGCCATTGACCGTTATTTGTAATGTTCCTGTTCCTGATCCATAGCAGGCCCCTGTAAAACTGAAAAAACATCATCTCAGTTGCTGTAAAAAGCCTATACCAAAGTGCTTGCAATTAGCTTTTAGCATGTACATATACCGCACACTGTATCATTTTCCATGTAGCACAAAGAGCATTAGACTGACAGTTAAATACCTTTTATACTTATTTAAATGGACATGTTTGAGAGTGGTGTTGGACGGTGTGTGAATGTTTGCTGACGCATCAACAGGTGCCTTTTGGGTAAATGTAGCACATGCCAGAAGAGCTCTTGATTTTCTTCCTCCTGAGCAAAAACAAAAAAAGCTTTAAAGTCTCACGTCAGATGCGACCAAGCAGTTTTGCTCAGGTGATGTCTAGCAATGAGTAGTCCCAGAAGTTTTTGTATGTAGCGTCAGGCTGGTGTAATGACTGTAAAGGCCACTAGGTGTCGCACGTCACTCAGCAGCCTGTCCCACTGAGCCTATAAATGGGAGTGTGACAGCACCACAGTCCATCCAAACAGCTCTAACGCATTGTATAACATTTCACAACAGCTTTGCCATTCATCTAAATTTTGATATCACAATACAGTCAGACTGCAGCCTCGTGAAACTTCAGTAAAGACATCTGTAGCTCGATTTCAAGTGTAAATAATAACCTCACATCTGAGTTTTCCACTAAATGTTCCAGCAACTTTTCAATGAAAGCTTTGTTAAGGAACAAAGGAGTTGTGTCTGCTATAATACTATCGCGAAGAGGGTTAGCTCTGCATTGACTGATAATGCAGTGACTGTAATAAAAAATAAGACAGAAAGAGGATTTTGTTGAAAGTATTACAGCGTGTCCAAACCTTTTAACCCCGTTTTTCTGCACCGGATCTGTCATGATGAGGGTCCCTTTTAGTGCTACAGTAGAAGAGCGACACCATGTGGCCAACATTCACTTCTGAATACTCAGTTTTAAGTCTATGAAAGATGACTTAACACCCACAGTTCTGACATTCAGTGTTTTGTTTTTTTCATACTGTTCAATTAAGTTCGAAGGATTAATTACAAAGTTGAAATGTAAACCTTTGTACATTGGTTGTTAAAATGTGAAAACATGTTTCATAACACGTGTATTGAATGGTAATATGTTGTTGGTTGCAGGTTTCAGTTGTACAGTCAGACCATGTTTACACAAGGTGCGCACAAAAAAAAAGTTTTTACACATGACCCCAAAATAAATCCTGTCAGAAACATTTCCAACAGCATTTATTTCTCATTCAGAAACTGTCAATCATCTCAGCACTGCTAATATTTTAATTCTTTATGGTTTTGAGTTTCATATGTGACATTGAAAAACATCTGCCCTCATATCTCTGAACATTTAACAAATGTTAATATGTACAGGAAACAAATGTAATATCGATGTGTGTGAATGAATGTACATAGAGTGGGCTCTTTAATTTTTATTTTCTAGAAATTAAAGTTTATAGTTGCCTTGGATAAGCTAAGAGCATAAATTTAAAAATGACATTTTCAATACTGTGAAAAAATAAAGTATATTTACTCTGATCTCTCCATCTCATCTGTTCATCTCACCCCTTTACGTGTTTATCCCATAATTATTTTTTTCTGGTATCTTGGTCCACTCAAAAAATATAGAAGGCCTTTCCAGCTGCACACACCCAAAAACCTTCCTGAAAACCACACTATGAAGTGTTTAGCAAATATCTATTAACAGATACAAAAACAAGCAGAGACATTATGCCCTTGCTTGAGATCACTGCAGTAATAATTTGGTTAAGGTGTGGATGCAGTCTGCTCGACTTGTGAAAGTGGTCACTAATACCTTAAATTCATATTCCTTGAATCGATGTCAGAGAGCTGAGCCATTACAAAGCGGCCATGTCAGCACTGTGTCTCTTTTCAAATGAAAGCAAGTAGCACCAAATTTTAAACACTTGTCAGCAAAAATCTGTCAAAAAATGTAACATTATTGTAGGAGATGTAGGATGTGAGCTCATTAGCAGAGAGGATGAAAATAGTAAGCTGTGGTAGCTGATAATAAACCCACCATCACAGGTTAGTGGTGTTTTAATCTCATCCTGTCCACTGTTACAGAAAGCCTATACTTCACTGGATGTGATACCACAGAAGGCCACAAGATGGCAGTAGACACCCTTGGAATAAAGTAGTCTTCTAACCTGAGCACGGTGAAAAATAACGGAACAGTTAACATTTTATTCATGACATTAATACTTATAGATTTTCTCAGGATAACAGCTTATCATTTAAACAAAATTAAAATAAAAGAAGTTTGATTGGCCGGTCCCAAATTGCCCATAGGAGTGAGTGTGTGCGTGCATGGTTGTCTGTCCTTGTGTGTGGCTCCGCTGTGCACTGGCGTCGTGCCCGGAGTGTCCCCCGCCTCACGCTCTATGCCAGCTGAGATAGGCTCCAGCTCCCTGTGACCCGCTACGGCGGATGAAGCGACAGAAAATGAACGAATGAATGACATAGAAAACATCATATTCAAATACCCTTAGACACTGAGGCATGGGCTGGTTTACCTTGTGGACAGCCAAACTGGGTTGCCTGATAAAATAAGTGACAAGTAATTTATTTAAAAAGAGCTCTTGAGTTTGGGCCTTAATGACAGATGAGACACTGTAAAGTCTGTTGGTCAGGAAAAAACTCGTCTATGATGAGAAAAAATCATGTCGTAAATTGCTGTTAGTAAATGAGCAGCAAGACACAATTTACAACAACGCAGTTATAATTTTTCCACCTCAAGAGTTAAATTAGAAACATTTACATCTCACACCCCAAAAATGTAAGAAAAGGCTTTTGCGTGCCATTCTCCGGAAGCAAATCAAGCCCGCCTTTCATTCCCCTAATATGAGCACTGTCTTATACAGTTGAACAATTACATCCAACTCGCTGGCTGTAATTCAATTAACTTCCTCCCCCTGGCTTCATCCACCCATATAATACACACATTAATTAACAGCAGAATCCAATATCGGCTGTTCTGCGCCTCCACTTATTTTCATTTACCATAAAAAGGTCAGAGCAGCCACTTCCAGCTGAAGACAATTGGTGTTATAATGGATTACACTTGTACATCACCAGAGCTCAGTGTGTTTGTGTGTGTGTGTGTGTGTGTGTGTGTGAGGTGGGGGGGGTGTAAGTAGGGAATTAAGCCTGTTGGTAGTCAGAGGCGGAGGAAGGAAGTGCTGACACAACTGTGATGCACATCCATCACAGTTGTCATAAAGTTTTAAAAGCAAACTTCCCATGGAATTTTAGTAACTTATGTTTGAAACAGGCAGAATAAAGTTAGATCTTAGATTCAATCCTCAGAGGGGAGAATCTTTCTCCACCTTCTCTACAGTAAAAGGTGACAAACGCTGGAGATTTATTCAAACCTGCTGCTGCAACTTGCACCATCGTCATCCCCCAGCAATGGTAGTGTCAAAAACCAAACAATCAGACACGAGAGGCAACAAGAACATAGATCAAAAATGTTTGTTCCATTCTTGTGGTTTCCTCCCACCTCTAAAAACATGGACTTCAGATGAATTAGTGAGTTCCAAATTGTCCATAAGTGTGAGTGTGTGTGTGTGTGTGTGTGTGTGTGTGTGTGTGTGTGTGTGTGTGTGTGTGTGTGTGTGTGTGTGTGTGTTTGTGTGTGTGTGTGTGTGTGTGTGTGTGTGTGAGCATCTTTCATGCGATTCCATAATCTACTGGGATGGGCTCCAGCAACCCCCATGACCTGCAAAAGCAGAGGAAGCGGAAAGGAAAATGAATGAATGAATATCATGACTCCTTCAGCAAATTATTTTTTGTTGTTGGAGACGTAGATCACTTGTGTTCCATTCACATTAGAGTTGGAATAAGGCTCCTTTTAACACCTTTCTAAACTGGTAAGAAGTTGTTGGGGGACAAAATCCCTTCCCAATTCAAACATGTTTCGAGGTCAGAAAAACATTCATTCATTCATTCATTCATTCATTCATTCATTCATTCATCTTCCACTGCTTCATCCGCAGTGGCGGGTCGCGGGGGGCTGGAGCCTATCCCAGCTGAGTGAAGGCATGAGGCGGGGGAAACTCAGGGCACGACGCCTTTACATTTAAACCTGATATCTAAACAGGTTAAATATAAGATGATTGGTAGATGATGCTTTGAGGTCTACGGCCACCAAGTCAATAATGTTATAACATAAAACAAAGAAGTGATCAAACATGAGAAAATACTAGAGAAGTTTTACATAAGAAACCAAATTAAATAAAAAAAGCCTAATTATTTGTTTCATGTGCTCTAGTGAGTCAGCTCAAGTTGATGGCTGTATTATCCTTGTTGACATTAAACTAAATGCATATTTGTGGTTTCCAACCGATGAACATTTTAATGTGACTTTTAATAAAAGGACATTCAAACAGTACTGCATTCATTTTTTAAAAAATAAAATAGAAACTCAAATTTACAACAGTGCAGTTTCAGGGTTTCTATTTGCATAATAAATGAAAAATATTCAGTTAGTTTGCGTTCCTCTTTAGAACTTTGTTGATAGATTTCCTGCTCATTTAAAATAAACCTCAGGAAGAAAAATTGATTTTAAAAAATAATAATTGCTCTCTTTTAAGGTTTTTAAATGAGTGAAATGTAAAAAAAAAATCAAACCTGCTTAGATCTTTGCGTGTCTTTTCTCTAGGATACAGGTGCATCTCAAAATATGAGACTTTCATGGAAAAGTTCATCACTTTATTCTACTAAGGGAAAACATATATTCTAGACTTATTACATGAAAAATAAAACGCTTCAGACATTTTTTTAGACTATTTTGATAATTATTTCTTTCAACTAAAAAAAAAAAAAACAGATAAGAAACATTTCAAATTTTAAGAATATTTCATGGTAAGTTGGAGTAAAGCCTTAAAAGAATTGTCAAGCAAAGTTGATTCAGGAATTACCAGGGCAGGACTAATCATTACTCAGTGGTCCAAAGTCGTCTTTCTAGGTCACATTAAATTATTTGTCTGAACAAAACAGAACAGTCATATCACTGTCCATGATGTGACTATGTGTACTGTATTGGTTGTCTAACTCCCCAGACTTGAACCCCATAGAAAAATCTGTTAGGTGTGGTCAAGAGGAAGATGAGAGACAGAACCCACAATTCAGATGAGATGAAGGTCGCTATCAAAGCTACCTCAGCACCAGCTCATGACACCTCAGCACCAGCACAGGATAATCGCCTGTGTGTCATTGATGCAGCAATTCATTCCAAAGGGGTATCGAACAAGTATTGAATGCATAAATTAACATTTTTCAGTTTAATTTTTTCCATATTGTATAACCTTTTCTTTACCTGATCATCTTACATTTTAAGATAACAAATTTAATTTTATTTTCATGAGATATAAGAAACAATTCCGCATAAAAGACTTGAAATATTTTAATCTAATAAATGTAATAAATCTTCACTATTTGAATCAAATGGGGGGTGGGAGGGGGGTGTTTCAATAATACTCCAATTTTTTTGAGATGCACCTGCTCCACACTGCTCTGATCAGGGCCACATCTATGAGGGGGTCAGGGGGGGGGGCCTCTGCCATCCTATTAACATCCTATTCCCTATAAGTCTCCACTGCAATCAAACAGACGAGCAAAGAGTAAAACAGAACAATTGCAGGGTGTGTGTGGAGGGTGGGGTCTCATTCTGTGCACCAACCTAATTACCAGAGGAGAGGGAAACAGTAATTAGCAGCAAGTCTCACCTCATTAATCACAAAGGACTCCTTCGCTCTATTTATATCTGATTAATGGCTTACTTAAGCAGGGAGAGATATTTATGCTCCTATTAATTGTGCGTCGCTTGTATCTGCTCTGCTCGTTGCTGCTTGTCACACCGCCGACCGACACACACACACACACACACACACACACACACAATAATGCACACCCAGACAAACCGGTGTTTCTCCCGCCTCATCTCATTACAGGCTACTACTTACTGTGTTGCTCAGTCAAAGCTGTTAAAGGCTGTCATTTGTCTCATACCTGACTGGCATCTCAGTCATAATTAGCCTATTAGCCCGTATCCCCCTGTCTACCATTTCATCGCTGCAGGATGCCAGAATATTTTTTTTGCCTCTTTTTGGGGTAGTTTGAAGGTTTAACTTCACCAAAGTGGAAGGAGGGAATCGGCAGAATGTGGATCTTTGATTATAACGTGGTTCAGTGTGTGCTATAAGGTGTATTTGTGCTGGCATTGCCTTCTAATGTGTCCAAGTCTTTGCCTGGAGTAATTTTATCTACTCGTCTCTGTCTTTGCCACAGATTATTATTTAGGAACATGCGATGAGAATGTATCACCTCAGACTGCCGTCTTTATTTGAAGGAATGAAGTCAGATGGGGCATCTGATAAAATCTTCTGCGCTGCGCTGAATATTTATGGTTCTGGCAGGATTGGTGAGTCTTTGAGGATACTGGAAACGTCTTCAGAAGAGTGACAAGTTGTGAGAAAATACCTGCCAGTTTTCCACATTTTGGCTTAAACTTATTTTTGAGAAAGTAGAAGCTTTTCTTTCACTTACAGAAAAAGGCGTATTTGACCAAAAGTCCAAACAGGAAGTGAGAATATGGACTCCAATGTCAAAATGGTAGTTTGTTCTGAAGTTTTTGGCAGGTGTTGTGGAAAATTGTCTTTGGCTTTAAAAAATCATGTTAAAAAGAAGACACAAACAAGTAACAAGACAGGACAGAGCTGCAGGGATACTGTATCAACATACCAAATGATTTAAATATTAAAATAATATAATTTAAAGATCATACGCTTCACACCCAACACTGGAATTGCATTTGGCAAAAAGGAGTAGCTCTATTCTTACATTGTGTTCATTCTAATAGCACCTCTTTCACGGTTAAAGTGCTAAAATGCTTAGCTGCAGTGGTTATGTGATGCAAAATTGAAACAGTCACCTGAGAAATTTGCACCAGTGATGCACTCTGATCCCATGTCCCCTTGGATATCTTAGCTGTCAATGAAATCAAAAAGATCGAGATGGGCGTCAGTCGCTTTCTCTCTCGCACCTCTTTCAGAGCCATGGTGAGCTAACATATGCTAAGCTCTGAAAAGTCAGGCCAATCTTGGTGCTACTTAATATCGCTAATGTTTTCACAGTGAGCTGATCATCCACATAATCACGTGGTCGGTGCTATTTGTGACAAGAAAATGTGATCAAGTCCATCCAAAACTTCCGGTGGAACGTTACGTCAAGTCGTTTCTAGGAGCGCCACAGAAAACTCAGCGCAGTACGTTTGGTAGATGAAGAAAGGAGAGTTTCCATCAGCATGAGACTAGATGTGTATTCGGGGGTGAACTGTGTTTTTAAGGATGTAAAAGCCCTCATAGGAAAGGTTGGAGGTGAAGCTGACAGTTTGTATAGTGATATATCTCAGCCCACACCACACACACCAGAGAATGAAGGCCTCTATCCCTGCCTGTCTGCTCACAGAGCTCAGAAAGAGACATGGAAAAAAAAAAAAAAAAAGAAACATCTGTTAATAAATGAGCCTCTGATGGCAGCATTGTGTCAATGCTCCTTCTTTCCTCTCTCCTTCCTTCCTGCTATCTATCCTACATTCCAGCACAGCTTTGGCGAGCTTCAGTGGTGGGAAGAGAGGCATAGTGGGAGAGGATCAAACAGCTAAACGAGGGGCTAAAGATACTGGGGGCAGATTAGCGCCACTTCCCACAATGCCGACAGCTGCTCATAACCACACTGGGCCTAAAGGTAGCTGCCGTCTGCTGCCCATAATACAATAGGAGGGGAGGATCAGCGTGCGCGCTGGAAAACATGTGTTATCATCACAAAGGGATTGTCAGCTTCAAACGCCTTACATCCCTCCGCCATCCCTCAGGATCAAACAGGCTGTTGGCTGAGCAGTTAGCTCTCCAGTCTAGTCACATCCCTATTCTCCACTCCTCACTCTCCTTCCTTTGCTCTTTCTTTCTTTCTTTCTTTTGTCGCCCCCTCTTTTCCTTTCTCCTCCTCAGCGGGGCCTAATCTCGGTCCCTGTTATCCTCAAAGCCCATCGTTGTTCATAAAGCGCTCCTGACAACGCTGTCGGACAAATAATCGAGACAATCACTTTTGTGTGGAGTTTGTCTCTCTCTTCCCCCCCCCCCACCCACCCCTTTTAAATGATCAACAACACTGGATCTTATTGTGGGGCTCTTTTTATATATCTCAAAGCAATACATTGTTTTCCCTGAATTCTCCGACAACCTCAGAGCCATACTCAGCATCATAAATAGAAGAACGTCTGAAAAAAAAAAAAAAAAAAGATAGGGGAGCGCTTTGTTCCTCATTGTAATGGATGAACTATCTAACTCAATCCAAAGGCTGGAGCTGAATGTATCTGCTGATATGAATGTGTCACATTATGAGGCAACAATTACAAGAATTAGATGAGAATTGTGCACAGCAAGAAGAAGTCACACTAATCACATCCTCCAACACAGGAGATCTGTTCCATCCGTTTCTCTTTTGTCTTTTCTCAGTTGGGAGTGATTTCCTAAGCCACACAAATGTAAACACATAAAAATGAAGAAAGAGAAACAATGGCGACGTTATTACGCTCCAATCGTCTATAATATGCTATTCGCACTCAACCGGGTGACATTTAAATGAACAATTTCCTCAGCGCGCTTTCAGCGCAAGATCAGCTGAAGGACCGAATTTACAGTTGATCCTCAATGAAAACATGCGTGTTATTATTATACGGCCTGTTTAAGCTTTAAATGTCATATTTATGCTCTTTTTTCCCCCTTCACACGGTCATTCATACATACAGGCCCAGTTTGACCCCAGAGAAATGCTGATGCAGCAGGTTTGGTCTGACCCTGACACACAGCACTTTACATTACTTCTGTTATTTTCTCAGATGAATCTCTTTTTTGAGTGTGGGCATTCAAACATTTGGTATTTTAGAAACTATATTGCACAGACGGACACATTTAACAGATTAAATAAACGCAAACACATTTTTATTCAATCATCTTATCATTTCAAGACTCTTTTTCTTTTCCTTTTTCATTTTTTTTTCTACCACACATCCATCTATCCATGCATTCATGCAGAGATATTTTAACATCTATAACATAAATCACTGCACTTTTGCACAAACAGCACGAACCTCGCACCCAAATATTCAACCCTGACAGAAACTAGAGCTCTCGTCTAACAGTTCTTTTTTGGTTTTACAGTTGAATTAATTGCTCTTTTTTTATTATTATTATTAACAGGAGAAAAAGTTGTGCAGTAGAGATTTATCTAACACTTTTTTTTTTCTTCCGTCTGTAGTAAAAACAGAAAAAAAAAAAAAGAGTAAGAAAGTTTTGGCGAAAAATGTCGATGATTTGGTGTCTGAATTTTCTTGCCAAACCACATAAAGTCTGTGATTGATGATATGTCTGATGTTGTGATTGAAGGTAACACCTTTTCTGTGAAAAAAAAAAAAAAAAAGAGGAAGAAGAGATGAAGAGCTGATTCCTCTGAGGCCCTTTTTTTTTTTTTTTTTTTTTTAGCTCCTGGTTTTCTGCTTTGTCCAGTAGATGCCAGCAGTGAACCATTTAAAATGTTCCATCCTGACTCCCCACACTCCTCTCCTCCCACCCCACGCATAATTCGAGGGCACTCTGCACGGAGCTGCTCTGGAGTTGGAGATGGTACAGATGGCTGGCCTGAACGCAACACTTATCCAGACATTTCACTGTTCGCAGAATGATATCAAAGTCAACTCAAAATGGAGGCTGTGCCATTAACTTGAAACAAATTCTAACACTTCCAACAAAATTGTATTGTGAGGAAAGTCGCCGCAGATTTGGTCAGCGTTCAGCACAGATGTCCCCCCCCCCCACACTTCTTCCCTCCTCCCCATCACCCGTGTGTGTGTGTGTGTGTGTGTGTGTGTGTGTGTGTTTGCGTTAAATAAAAACTAGTGCTCACATCCTCTTAAAAAATTCAGCTGTGGATTTTAGAGGGTGGGGGGGGGGGATAAATGCTTACAGTTATAATGTTTTAATCCAGATTGCATTCAGACACATTTATTTATTTCAGAGCGTGAGAGTTTAAATTGTGCATCAAAAAAAAAAAAAAAAAAAAGGGCTGAATTCTGTGAAATGTGATGGAATGAGTGAAGCAGCAACATCTACTTTATTATTTATGATCATTTACACCCTCCTGTGCGTAAATGTAATAATTCCAAGGGGGGGGGGGAATGGAGACGTTTTTCCTCTAATTTGATTTTTTTTCCTGACCTTTCCCACCTCCACCACCTTCTTGCAGAACAGATCCAAAAACATCAAATCTCCAACATGTAGGATGTCATTTAAATGTTAACAGTGCAAACGTCATCCCATTTAATACACGTGGATTAAAATAACCCCACGGACTCCTTTCTCCAAAATTGTGTCCGTCGCTTTTCAAAAAAAAAAAAAAAAAAGTGTTTATTACATTTTGTTGCACTCGTCACCAAGGTTACGTTTATTTATTTATTTTTTTTAACCCTTTCAGCCTGAATGCCCTCTTTCTCCCAGTCATTCATGCGCTGCTTTCCACTCTGATCCGTGGGGTCCCCCTGCGCGTCACGCAACATGTACATATTTTGGGACTGAATAGCCGTGACAACACCGGGGGTACCTGCAATTCTCACATCCGCACCCCCCCCCCCCACACACACACAAAACATATTTGTCGCTCGTTTCAGAAGTGAAATTCATTCTGAATGTGTTTTTTTTTTTTTGTGCGTGAGGTCATCCGTGTGCGTGTTTGGTGACCACAGTTTGCGCGCCAACAATAGGATATCTATGCCTATTTCTGGGAGGGTGGGGGCTCCCCGGGACCTGACCTCCCCATGTGATTGGTTGGCTTGCTTTACTGGGAGAAGTTTACTTTGGAGGGTGCTCTATGTTAGATTTTTCTCTTCCAATTAAATGTGGAATGCAGCTCTCTCGAAGGCCATTTGAAGTGTGCAATGTTTGCATGCATGTGTATGTGTGTGTGTGTGTGTGTGTGTGTGTGTGTTTGTTTGTCTCCACACAGAGGTCTTTGAGCTGAGACGAGACAACCTTCCGAGCAGGTAAGATGGGACCTGAACCTGTTTGGTTATTTTTCCACGCTGTCTTCTGTGTCACTTTGATTCCGTCTACGTTTGCCATCGTGACCCTTAGGAGGAAGCGAGGAGGAGGCTGGGATCGCCAGAACAGATTATTTTGCGCAAAATTTCTTCTTATTCTGTGAGGAATTACACTTTTTTTTTTTTGCAAATGTTTGTGTGTGTGTGTGTGTGTGTGTGTGTGTGTGTGTGTGTGTGTGTGAGCACCTCGTGAGTCATACGGGGCTTCTGGCTCCGTGTTTACTGCTTGTCACAGGTGTCCTTTGTCTGGATGTTATTAGCGCCAGCCTCGAACTTCACGCACAGCAGAAAACACTCCGCACTTTCAAAGAGTCCGTTCGGACAGAAGACTATTGTTGTGGGTGGCGAGTCAAAGGAAAACGTCACCGATTGCTGGGAACTTTGTGTGAGGTGCAAACAGAAAAACAGAAAAACACAAATATTAGCACCCGGACTCAAATGTGAAAAGAGAGGTGGAAATAAAAGACAATTTGAACTTAATGAACATGCATTAGTGGCATAGAAGTGCTTTCATCAGACTCCTTTTCAAACGTGTTTTCACATCCCCTCAGATGCGACATCACAGCACCAGTGAATCTGACAGGGAGGAGAGAAAGTCTTTATTTAGACTCAAATGGGTCTCATCTGAAATAATGAATATGTCCTTGAGAAAAACAAAGAGCGCCACAAAAACGGGCTACTCTTCTACAGAGGCACCGGAGATGGCAGATAATTGTTTTCAAGTCTAGCACTGCTCTGTAAATGAGTTTGTTCTGCAGGCAACTAACTGTTTCTTTCCTTCCTTTCATTTCTCTCTCATTTTCACACATACATACTTTTTTGATTTTCTTCTCTTTGCCTTTGTATTCTTGTTATCTGGCCTCCATATTTACCCTCTCCTTGGCTCTTGCATCGTCCTCTCTTTCACTTTTTCTCTTAATCTTTCTCCCCCTCTTTTCTCTCAGTTCTACATTCTTTGGAGAGGTGGCTTTTTCTTTTTTTTTTTTTTTTTTACATCTTAGCTTTACTCGCTGTTCTCTTTCTTTGTTTCGTTTGCTCACTAGGTGACAACAGAAGAATTCTCTATTTCACTGTGCGTTGTTCATGGCAAATAGTTTACCTTGACTTCAACAGATTAATCCGGCTGCAGTCCATTCTGCTCTAACTGTGCTCCATAGCAATTGAACATTCTCACAAAGCAGCAATGAATTCTGCTGTAAGCCATTGTGGACAGAAGCAGCTGTGACAGTTGTTCTTTCAGTCGGAATCAAATGATAGTCAAGGGGTAGTTTTAAGAAGCCCCCCCCCCCCCTTCCTAATCCACAGATCACTCTTTTAGTTTATACAATCAAGTATTTACCTTTACGCAAACAGGTAAGGTAATAAAATAAGAAATTAGAATTATTACTGATTCACACATCCTTTCATAACGTTGTTACATTTTGATGGAGAACTAGAAAGGACATGCACAAAAGCAACCCTTCTTTTTGCCAGTTGTTTTAAATTCTCCTGCACATAAACAGACAAACTCCCAGGAGCGACCACTCAAGTTCAAAAGTATATAAAATGTAAAGATAAGAAAATCGAAAAAACCATGAAGGGACTTCAGGTCCCATTCAAAGCTCATTGTCAGTTTAACTCATTCATACATTTATTTTCTATACCTGCTTCTTCCGATGTCGGAGAGAACCCACGTAGACACCGGGCGAATATGCAAACTCCGCACAGAGCGGGACTCGAACCGGGAACCACTGTACCGTGCACCGACAGCACTACCCACTGCGCCACCGTGCTGCCCCGTTTGAAAGTTTTGAAGTTTTATTCATTAGTTTGTAAGTCTGTTGTTCCACCTGACAGCAGCAGAGATAGATCAATACCGAATTTGACGTCTGTGTCATGGGGCAAGGTGGTTTATTATTATGTGAACACTATAATCTAAAGATTATAACAGTGTCTTTAACATTTTGTAACAGTGCTATTAAAAGGGAAGGCATTCCACCACATATGTCTTTCAGGGTCAGGCATGTGAGGTCAAGAGGTCACAGGGTGTAACACTGAAGGTGTTAGTGATCTCCAATTAAGACCTCCAATCATTACTGTCAAATTCAGCAACCAGGTTTACAGGAAGTGTGTTTTTTTAACTGTCTAAATGCTCATACGAGGCATACAGGAAGGGGTGAGTGATAAAACCTTTATACAAGTACATTTTAAATGAAGAAGACTCACATGGGATTTCATAAAAAATGGTATATTCTCGAAGGTTAACATCTAATGTATGTTTTTGCCTTACATATCTTTCATTCATGCATCGTAGGAAATGAAAGACTTTAACCTCCTATTCACTGAAGGGTCAGTGTGGAGTGTGGACACATAGTGGTTTCAAAGTTCACTAGAGATGGTAAAGTTGATAAAAACATCAATCTATATTAGTGATAAAAGATTTAATGGCCCAGCTGATGCTCTGGCAATCACCTGGAAAACTTTGTCGGTCATTAACTTTAAGGAAAAACTCGTCGAGGAAAAAAAAATATGATGGGTCAAACAAGGTTATACTGACGGTATACTTTGATTGAAAATATAAATCAAAATCATGAAAGGTACAAAGTTTGATTAACAAAGAAGCAAAGTTGATGATTAAAATGTCTCCAGTCTAATAGGATTGATTACAGTTGGATTTCAAGAGCAGGACGTTTTTGTCTAAAGTAGTAATACAGTACCTGATTTGTTTGTGAAGTCATTACAAGTCTCAAACCAGAACAGAAGCAAAACAAATAGCAGGCCCTGAACATGTTCCAATAAACATGTTAAAATGAACAACTTGTAAGGAAGCGATTAGATCAGCAGCAGGATATCCTCTGAACAGATTACATCATAATCATATAATATAATAAAATATTCTAATAGTAAATACATGATGCATTTCTTCCAAGTTCTGCGTGGGGATTTTTAAATAAATCAATAAGAAAAATTCTGGCAATACCCAATAAGGCTGCTTGAAATATTGAATCTAATTCTCAGTTTCCAGACAGTAGTTCTGTGGAGAAGAGAGGACTTCCTGCCTTCCTTCCTTTTCTCCTTCACTTCTTGTTCTCTAGGGTTTTCTATCCCCAGGGTACCACTCTGGGAAGCCCGCAGTCCCTTGAGAACCCTATTAAGCCCTCTCTGACTGGATAATAATGGCTTTCCAATGTCGCCTATTTAGACTGCAAGTTTCCATTAAATCTCACTGTGTCATTACAGTTCATATTCTTAATTATGCAGCAAATGTCCCCAAGGGAATATCATGGAGGCCACTACTCCACAATCTGTCCATATGGCACTTAATTAAAAGTTTTCTTAAGAATAAATTGCATTCAATTCAATTAAAACTGTAATGTCATACCGAAATAATGGGCAAAGCCTCCTACATCGTGGAGCTCAGAACACACACAAAAATATTTTTTCTTTTTTTTTTTTTTTTGCAATGTTTGCAATGGGAAAAGTGCATATCTTCCTTCCAAAAAAGCCCTCTAGTAGAAAATATGCAAAAAGCAAATATCACCAAAGCCTCCTACATGCCACCGAGCCCCAGGCAACAAGCGCGCTTGAACACTCAAGCTATTTCTAGATTCCACTCTTGGAATTCACACCATGACAAATGAACCATTGGAGTTTGGAATTCCTATTTATCTGCGGCGCACAGAGGCACTTGATTTGGGTGTGAAGAATAAAGGAATTATACGGACAAAGCACCAGACGACTTAAAGGATAAATGATAAAAAATAAATAAATAGATTGTGCGTGTGTTTTTCTCCTCTGAAGCCAGAGTTGTTTGTTCATCTGATGGAGGGCGTTTAGGTGGGTGTGTCCTTATCATCTGGATGCTTCTGATCTCGCCAAAGCAAGACCATTTCAAATAAGCGGCATCTGATATATTAAAACGTCCCCTGTCACAGATGTGCTTCCACCAGCCCTGCAGGATTATTTACAGAAAAAAAGAAAGATGCTACTTTGGAGCAACAAATGCTCTTTCATTTCTTTTTCTCGCCCAGCTTGACGCCGCAGTGAGTTCATCTCCGACGCGCACCTCGAATAATCACACTTTTGCTTCAGCCGGCAACTTCTTAACCTCCGCCTGCAGCTCCGAGCGCCATCTCGCACACGGGCGAGCATTGGTTGGGAGAGGAAGAGTCCATTTGGTAAAGTAGGCTGCTGTTCCCTGCACCCCATCTGTTGGGTGTGAGATGCTGACTTCATCTGTTGACGACGCGGCGGTGGCTAGGGAACCAGGGATGAGTTGATTTCCCTCTTTCGCTGGTTGAGCAGTGAAGGGCCCTAAAGCGTAAACAAAGTGTTTTTCTTGTTCTAAACACAGTCTTGGCTCAGCGCTGGCTTGGACTTGGCTGCCACGTGGGTGTGCGTTCATCTATGTGTGTGTGTGCGTGTGTATTCTGCTCACTCAACCTCACTCTAAATTCCTGTATGGTGCCTTCCATACAAACACCCCCCAACCAGCAGCCTACAGGTGATTAGAACACACAAACACGCTCAAAAGTACCACACCTACCCTTCGACAACCACACCCACACACATCCCTTACGCACGTAAACGCGCCACGCCGCGTCTGAGTAATCGCACCACTGAATGTCAACGCACTGACGGATACCTCTGAAAAGAAGCGCGCTTAAAACGATAGAAAAGGTCGGGGGTCAGATCGTTTCATTCCAATCACTGCATGCTGGTATTTTTCATTTGCTGCCTACACACAAATCTTGTCACTCACAGAAAAAAAAAAAAAAAAAAAAGAGGGAATCAATCACACAATTACATTTTCACATAGTTTAGCCGCATCAAAAAACAACTCTTTATCACTGCAACCATTCACCCTGATGTAACAAGGAAGGCTATTATAGGTGGCGTGGAGGTGGACGATGATAGATTGTCAGAGTTATGTGGCCTCGACCTGCTGTCTGCCCTCTGGAAATGTGTGTGTATGTGTGTGTTTGTGTGCTTTAAAGAGATATCTGGGCAAAGCATTTATTTCAAATGGCCATAAGTATTTCAGCTGCTAAAGGTATAATTGATTTAACTTGCTGACCAGTGTGCAGCCGCTGAAATGAAAACCAGAGGGAGGCTGACAGAGTCTTCGTGAGAGACAGAAGAATGACAGCGAGAGAAAGGAGCATAAATGAATTTGTCCTTTTGCCTGCACAGCAGCCACCGCATACAATAACTCACAATGTGGGCTATAGTGAAAACATTTGCTGTCAACAGCCAGTCTGTCTGTTCTAAGCCAGTCGAACAGATGTGTTCTCACCCAAAGACTTATGCAGCTGCTGCCGCCGCCGCTCCTGTGTGTGATTTCTGTTATGTGTGTGTTAGCCTGCTTACGTGTGTGTGTGTGTGTGTGTGTGTATGTACACGGCTGTGTTTACCCCCAGTTCAAGCAGGGTTTATGGGCATAACAGTATGTGTGCCTTCATAACTTTAAAAAAAAAAAGGCATCATAAATAAAACTGAAAAGCCCAAATGTGCTCTAGTTCGAGTTGATGTTGATTGGACTACCATATGAACACATTCTTGGACATTGTCCTGGTCCCCCGGGTGGATGCAGGCTCAGTTTGGATTGCTGGACTCTGGATCCTCTCTGCCCCGGGAGGGGGCCTTCCTGCGCCCCAGTTTAGCCTCTCATTCTGGTTCAGGGCACCTGGGTGGCTGCCCTAACCCCCCCCCCCCTCCCCCTCTGCCCACCCCCGGAGGCCAGGACCAAGCCGACCTCCTTTGTGGAATGTGTGTTTCACCAGTATCCTAAAAGGTAGTCAAGTCAACAAAGATGCTCTTAACCTTTCACCAGGTTTATTTATTTTATTTTTTCTATTATTAGAAGTAAATATTAGAAGTAAATATTACTCATTTTTAAGTGAACTTAATTTTTATTCCCCCCCCAAAAAAATATGCTATTGGATGCAGTCGTCTATCCCTTCTCTTCTTTTTTTGTCACAACGAAACTTCACATATAAGCTGTGGAGAGATGTAGTCCCTTTAAAATTTGTTTCCATGGTACAAATTATTTTAGGTGACAAAGACAAGGGTGATCATATGCACATCGCAGGTAAACAATGCAGTTATTAAAAATTTCACATAAACTGACTGACACGACAAAAAGTCCAGATTCCAAAATAATTCAGATACAGTGTGAAGCGTAAATGACAACATTTTACAAAATTAACTGTGTTAACGAACACTGATTCGTGAGTCCATGTTGGAATATCTTGTACACGTGTTCTGACCCTCATCACAGCATTTGTTTGGAAACTTTCCTTTATTACACTTTAATTTTTAATCATTTTATTTAACTGTTTACCTGAAAAATGTTCCAATCTGATGTCTTTGATCAATCTGCACCTGGAATATTATTTGTCTCTATTTTCTGCCTTAGATCAACGATTAATCAGTTATTCCCAGAAAGAATCAAATAAAATATATCATCTGTTCTTTTAATTTTTTTATTTACTTAGACACCACTGTGGGACAGAATGATATATTTACACGACAGAACTTGACAGTGTTGAGAGACAAGGATTAATTCACAGTCGACTCACATTTTAAGTGTTGGCCCTCTCAGCAAACCTTAAATATGAAGAACACAGACATCGAATCCACCCATCTGTTGCTGTTAGATCATTCACTCTGCTGTTATTGATCAGAACGTTACCATAAAATGTGGGAAAAGAAGAAATTACAGCAGTCCTGAAGTTAAAGTGCAGTTAATCTGAATTTCACAGCCAAGAGAAGAATTGCAGTACTTTCTTTGAACAGTTTTTCATGTTTTCATTCGGAATAGAGTTTTTCTTTTCTCCCGTGGGTGGATTTATTAATCCATATATGAAATGTAACCATAAATTATCTTAATCAGTCAAACTGATGAAGTTATATAATCAAGTGTTTCATAGGATTTTAATTACAGTTGGTTTTGTCGAGTTCAATCCATGACCTAAACTTTAAAAACCTGTAAAAAGCAACTCCATGAGAAAAAAAAACAAATAAAAACCAACCAAAGGGAAAAAATGTGATTAAAGTTTGTGGTGTGTTTTGCGCCGTGAATCATCTCCATAGGCGTCACATTATCACAAGGCAGGAAATGTGCTCTTGTCAACTCTGTGCTCTCTAGACGTGCACGGTGACACTGTTGCACAGAAAAAACAACCACACACACACACACACACACACACACACACACACACACACACACACACACACACACACACACACACACACACACACACACACACACACACACACACACACACACACCAGTCTTTCTTCTTGTCTCATTGGCAGGCTCATATCCCATCTGGTCTCCAGGGGGCGGACAGAGAGATACTTGTCATTGTAGAACATCTCTCTATAGACACACACACACACACACACACACACACACACACACACACACACACACACACACACACACACACACACACACACACATCAATATAAAAACTCACCGACACACACACACACTCTCCCCACACAAATGCAGCTCCAGAACACCCCCCCCCCCATATAGTCCAGTTACATTCTTCTCTGTTAATTGACTGTCATTACAGCTGGAGAGATTAACTCCAGCCCAATCCCTGCTAGATAAAGACTACAGACACGGCGGCCAAACTGGGCTGGGATGACGGTTTGGTGGTGGTGGTGGAAGTGGGCGGAGGGGGTTAATACCACCGCATCTCCTATTTGTTATTGATATTTACAGGCTGTCTCGTCCCTCCCTGGTCGCCCCTCCCTGCCCCTCCTCTGCTCATCACCCATAGGGATTAGCGTTAATGGCAGGCTTATGGAGAAAGCGAGCCCCTGTCAAACCAATGTCCCCTCTTTGCCATCTCCCAGATTAGCTGACGCTTTGTGATGGGCCCCCTCTGCAAGACACAAGCCTCCAAGTGGAGGGGAAAGGAAGGAACTTTGTCTAAACTTCTCTTGAAGTGGTAAAAAAAGGAGCTTGCAGCAATGTTTTGTGTGTGTGTGTGTGTGTGTGTGTGTGTGTGTGTGTGTGTGTGTGTGTGTGTGTGTGTGTGTGTGTGTGTTGGGATCATGGGTATTAAAGCATGGTTGCAGCACATTTGAATTTTTAATACAAAATGATTGCAAAGGCTTAAAACAAATCATGGTGTCATTTTTTTCCCTACTTTCTAAAAAGGGTGACACTCCGCCGCTGGAAGCTCTGGATTTAATAGATGCTGATTTGAACTAAGATGGATAAAGTGTGGTAAACCCTTTTCCACTATACTTTTCACACGTGTGACATTTCAAAATAAAAGTTGGTGTTAGTAGAAGCTCCAGCTTGTCAATTATGTGACTGGCTTGAAAAATAAAAGGCAAGTTTCATCGTTGCATACTTTCTTTTTTCTCATCCTATCACTGATAATTTTCAATTTTTCTTTTTTTCCCCATTGGTCTATTTTCTACCAATTATAATTACAACAAGGCTCCTTCTGGAATCTCTGTGTGAGAACAACAGTAAAGGTACAGGAGATGATTTGCAGATTTTTCTTCACAGCAGCTGGACTGTGTCTAATTAAGATATTGTGTTACTATGATCTCCTTAGAAACACTGTGATTATTCTGAGAATAATGGGAGCGTGTGTGTTTCACTAATTGGGTGTTTAGAGATACCACAGCTGACAGGAAGTTGCCTATTGTTTTTTAAATTGATCTAATTTAAATTGACTGATAAAATCTTTTCCAGGTACTGTTTTTTTATTGTCTTCTACCATTTTTGTATTTAGCATCATATAATCATTATATACCAGTACATATTTTTCATCTCAGCATTTAATATTCAAAGAAAAAAACATTCAATACGAGAATTTTAGAATTACCACACCAAAGCACAAATGACATAAAGTGAAATTGTATAAAATAAAATAATATAAAATAAAATACAATATTACAAAATGTAATAAAATATTTGCACTTTAACAACATCTAGAGAAGAATATACATATAACAACATAAAACATAAAAGTCTCACAGACACTGTATATAATAAAAATCATATTCAGCATAAACAGACTTCAAGGGTTTGCCTGTCTCTTCCCAGCATCAGCACTCTTAGGAAGTGGATGTGTCCTTTGTCCTGTTGCATTTTTGCCTAATTAATTACCAGCTAATTAATTTTTTTAAATTTTTACATTCTTTAGATGTTTTATAGGTTGCTAACCGATGCCTAGCTATATTTCCTATTGACTATCAAACACATTTCCTCAGGCAGACAGTGATCTTAATGGCACCTGAAGATTTTTTCTTTTAATCCATCTTTCTCTTCCTGTCTTCATCTGCTTCTCCGATCTCACCCGGCTTCAATTTTCATTACATTTGACTTTCTCTACCAGTAGCCTCCTCTTCTCTTCTCTTCCCTTTCCTTCCCATGCACCTCCTTTCCCCTCCATCTCTCTCCATCCCGGCTCTCTCCATCCCTCCATCCTGGCGTTGCCGATGACAGCCGTGCTCTCATGGCATCTGTCTCCTGCTCCCCAGCTTGTCTGTGTGTGATCAGCTCCTCTACAGCTCTCTTCCACACTTTATCTCGTCTTAGAGCTCCTTTTTTTTTTTTTTTTTTTTTTTTTTTACAGACTGCGCTCAGCTACCTCGCTGCCAACTCACTGTCGCTGTTAACTCACATACCATCTTATGTATTGCCAAAGCAGATTGTGTTTGGAGGGCAAGCAATTAAGGGGGAGGCAAGCGCAAAACTGTAATGTAATTTTGGCTGCAATATTTACAGGGGATAAAGGAAAGGAAGGCAAAAAAAAAAAAAAAAGCCCAGAAGAGGACTTAAGAGGGTCGGACATTGCAGAGTCAACACCGTCAAGAATAATGATTTAGAGCTGAGATTTAGTGGGACGGAATCTGGCACTTTCCTAATTACAGGAGGCCAAATGTCAAGCCTGCTTGCTGTCAGCTTGGTGGCGGGTGGTGCTGCCTTCTTTCCGTCTCTCGTTATCAGTCCCTCCCTCTGTTTCGGTCTCTCTCTCCCTTTTCTGCAAGTTTCTGCATGTTTTATGAATCTCATTAAAAGTCATTAAAAGTATGGTGAGATTTTCACAGCCTCCGCTCCGTGGCCCCTGTAGTCCTCTCTTTCTATCTGTCACAGATCTGAGAAGGAGAGAAACTGAAAGACACATGACGGACGGAGGAAGACGTAAAAAGCTGCGGCAGACTGATTTACAGCGAGAGAAGAAATTCAAGGTAAACAAGAAAGAAGGAAAGAAGAAAAATGGAATAAAACTCCAGGGCAGGGTATCTAAGTGGATTAGATGGTAAGCATCACTGAAGCTAAAGGTCTTATTTTACAGACAGGTTGCATTATCACCACTTTTCTAGAAGAAACCTCTCTAATAAAATAACAGATTATAAGGATGTTTCTGACAATTTAGCCTATTTTGCGATCAACATCTTTCAGTCTGGCGTTCCTTTCACTGAAAACTATTCTACATTCACAGCTCCCATTTTGCGAGGCCAGTTACCACAACAGAGGAAGTCAAGGTCTCTCTTGCGTCGCTGGGGTGGGAGAAACTCCAGATCCCTGCTTACAAACCATTACAAAGACCTGCTGTTTTCTTTCGTTTTGGGGGGCAGGTTAGGTTGGGGTGAGAGGTTTCACCCTTGTGCACAAGATACATTTTTTAAGGCGTCTCAGAGAGGATGAATGGTGCTTCCATCCTATTCAGGAGAGACACGTGGATGGAGGGTTCAGAGGTGAGAACAGGCAATGTAAAGCAATGGTAAGTGATAAAAGAGTGCATGTGTGTGAGGGATGGAGAAAAGGATGGCGGACTGGCGCTAAAAGCTGTTGGTCTGACATATAGCCTTACAGCCGCTACACAGGGGTTCATGCTCCCAATTACTCCAGTTCAATAGACGGGCTGGAATCACTTTGACCCCTTGTGTTTGTGCTCTCCGGCTACAGTATCTCCTTCAGATGCACAAACACACCTCCCCACCTACACACACTCAGCAAAAGCATCCTACACACTGATACACACAAAGCCCATATTGTTGCCGACTGTGTCGCTAATTGAAGGTGTAATGAATGTGAAAGGTTGCGGTACTTTATGTTTATCAGCGAGGCGACTTGTCTCCATAGATGTCCCGGTGCCGCTGAGGCGGTGAGGACGGGGCGGATGGAGCGCCGTCCGGCCTTGGGCATCCTCGGCGTCCCCCCGGGTAGTTCTGTAAAGGGGAATGGGCGCAGAAAACGTCTGCCTGGGCAGAAGTGGGAAATAATTTGTAGAGGTTGTGGGGTCATCATCAGAGGGGCAACATGTCAGTCAGATGCAAGTTGGAGTTCAGAAAGTGGGGTAATTCAGGTGAAGGGATTCAGCTGGGGGGTATGAAAAAAAATTAAGCAGAGCAGTAAGGTGAGATGCAACCAGAGGGAAATAAAATAAAAAAAAATCAAAATCAAAATGGTGAATAGTTGGTTCAGTGTAGCTGATACAACATATTGGAAAACAAAAAAACAGCAACAACAAAAAACAATACCTTGATGGACAGTGCTTAACGCTTGAATTGAAAGTTTTTGATAATCTTTTAGCTGGACTCCAGAAATGTCATTTGTGAAGAATAACGGATGAAAGTACAGTAGTAACTCTTTCCTCGTGGTTAATACGTTCCAGGAACCACCCGCAAGAAAACAAAATACAATAAACCAAATGCCGCCATATAGAGAACCCACACAGACACGGGGAGAACATGCAAACTCTGTGTGGAAAGGAATTGAACCCTCTTGCTGTGAAGCAACAGTGTCACCCTGTTATGATCAGCATTAAGAAAAGGTAGGACATTTTTTAAAACTTGATGAAATCACAATGACTTGATGTTTTATTTGTGTTCTGTAGTTAATAATTCATTTTAATAATAGACTGATGTCATTTTTTTCATGTAGTCCCATAGGCCTCTTACTGACTCCTGATGGGTGACGTCTTTTTCACTTCAGGAGCAGAAGTAATCACTTGTAAAATCAAGTTGACCCCGCATATAATTAAAAAAAATTTGTAGCCTAAAAATGAAATAATATATTTTCCCAAACAAGATACAGATGTAGGATCTAATTAGTCAGGCAGAGATCAGGGTCTGTTTGGGTTGTCTGAGGAGATGCCTGCCACGCTTCCATCACAACACTGTGTGCACACATGCACATCCCTCAACCCCCAACCTCTAAGTGATGGCAAGAGGCAGAAGTGATGTGAGGAGAGGCGAGAAGTGGGAACGTGGAGGGGAACCCCTGCTGGGCACAAAGACACACACACACACACACACACACACACACACACACACACACACACACACACACACACACACACACACACACACACACACACACACACACACACACACACACACATATATATATACAGTATACACACACACACACACACATCTGACAGAGCCCTGCAGTCCCACCTTTGACACTAAGCTTCCAGAAGCAGGAACTCTGGCTCATCCTTGCTAACACAGACTGGCAGGTGAAGCTAAGCACCCTCTCTTTTCTCCTCCAGTCCTCTCCCTTCTCTGTCTGTCTCCTTCTGTTTTCTCCACCTCTATGTGCTCCTTTCTTTTGCTCACTTTCTCTCCTATTTCTGTTTCCTGCATCCATCTGTTTCTTTCTCTTACCCGCCCCCCCCACCACCACCACCCCCCCACCTCAACTCCCACTTTGCTTTCCCTCTCCTCTCTTCCCTTCAGAGGCTGCAGGCTGGGGTTGAACTCATCTGTCAGGATCAGAAAGGGGCTGGAGTGATGGGAGACTCCTGTTTCAGGAAGATAAACAGCCAGCGCAGATCAAAATACTCTCCCTTTAACACACACGCACATGCATGCACACCTACATGCATACACAAAGACACACACACACACACGTGTGCGGCAAGTGATCCATCACGCAACGTCAGATTGAGGGTGTTAACTCCTTGTCAGCTTAGAAAAGGTGCAGCATCCTAATTCAGGAGGCACCTGGTTATTTACAAAGTTAATGATGGAAAATTTGTGCTAAACTTGTCCAGAGAACTCATGAGACGTGTGATTGACGTTGACCGAGAAAAGATCTTTAGAAAAGATGAACACATTTTTTTGGACGAGACATAGAGACATCTGTATTCGCTTTTGACTGATATGTTGAGAGCAGCTGAATATCTAAAAAAACTAACTTCCTTCTCTATCTCTTTTTTTTTTTTTTTTTTTTTTTTTTTTTTTTTTTAAATTGCAGTTGAGAGCTACTTCAACATTTGCCAAGATGACAACGGTTGCCCAAATGTTCTATTTGATGTTTTGAGCCTCAAGAGCAAGTGAGAGAGAAAGACTGATACAGAGAGGAGAGAGGAGAGAGACACCGAGGGGAAAACAGAGAAAATAAATGGCAATAAGAAGAGAGAGAGAGAGAGAGAGAGAGAGAGAGAGAGAGAGAGAGAGAGAGAGAGAGAGAGAGAGAGAGAGAGAGGGAGAAAGGCTAGACTGAAAGCAAATGAGAATGAGAAGGAGTGGAAAAGAACATTAGCTTGAGAGATGCCAAGTTCACTATCTGCCAGCCTGAGGTGTGTGCAGGCCCGGGTGAGGAGGGGTGAGGCAGTGGGTGTCAGGTATGTCTGTCTTTCTATCCTAGCAGTCCAACAAGAGCTCTTTTGCTGCAGTTGCTGCTCGCCCGGATAACAAATCATTCCCTACAGCGCCTTCTGGTAACCTCGTCATTCCCACTAATAACATTTGGAAGATGCTAAGCTTGTAAATTAGCGAATCTGGACCGAGGAGATATTATTTATGCTTGTCTCCCATCCTGAAAGACTTGTCTTGATGGGTAAATTGTGTTTAATTCTTGGAGGAAGACGTTTTTTTCTGCGCCCCAGCGTGAGATGAGATTAATCCCTTGACAACCTTTTGCAGGCGCACTTTAAAAATTGCTCCCAAATGTCACCGCCGCCGCCGCCACCGCCGAGATTTGCGGAGGGGTGGAAACAGGGGAAGAAACAAGCACCGTGTAGAAATGGGGACACATCCGATGCAGATGATCCCCCCACCCCCCCACCCTCACCTTATATGCACAAACACACACACATTCTTGAAATGCATTTTCTTTTGCTTCTAAGCATTCACAGAAAAAAAACACACACACACACACACACACACAAACTCGAGGCACAAGCCATCGCCCGCCCACATACACAGACACACACACACACCTTGCACCCTCCTATAGATTATGTTCTTGTTACACTGACACACACACACACACATACACACACATACTGTGACAAATAAAACTGTATCACTTCAAACTGTTTGAGCAGTGACAGCAGACACACATTCACACACAGGAGCAGTTGTCCTAACACACTCACAACTCTTCCAGCCTGTTCCCCAGATTGCCTTTTACTAATTTGTTCCCTCCGAGTGAGAGTTTGTTTTTGATTTAATGTTTCTTTACGGCTCTTGGTGAAAACACTGTTTTACATTTATTTACCAAGATGACAGACATGTCCAGAGAGAGAGATCCTATTTCCCAGAGCTGCCTTTTTTAAAAAAATTATTATTATTTGCACATAAATCCACATAGTTGAACTCAACCAGTCACAAAACACCTCTGGTCGTCCTCCTGGAGGACCCAGGGGGCTTTCAGAGGCTCCTTGTCCCAGCTTGAGCTCACCCTGGTGGGTCTAACTGGACGGGTTGGGTGATGGGGCTTGGGCCCGGTTCAAACTTCCCTCCAGCTTCAAGATCAAATTCTCAGAGCGGGGGGCATGTGAAGCTGGGGTATCCCTTTATTAATGACCCTGAGAGTGTCGGACATACCGACTGTCAACACACATCTGCCTCCTCCTCTTCCTCCATCCCTCCCTTTGCTGGTGTTTGTTTCTCTCTGTGCGGTCTGAACGCCGCGCTGTCACTCTTTCCTGGTAGTTCGGGGGTTTTTCTCCCCCCTCATCCGATCCCAGTTTGCAGCTGGGATTGGATGAGGGGGAACAGAGAGAGAAGGAGAGCGTAAGAGGAAAAAAAAGAATCATAATTAGATTGTAAATGCTGGAGGATCTTTGAGGACTTTAAAGGGCACAAATGAAACGATGGGCGAGTTCTGAGTGTTTGTGTTTACGCCTCTCTGTCTGTTGCTGTCCTTTTGCGTGCCTGTTTGTCATGTGCATCTATCTGCATGTAGGGTGTGTTGTGTATTATCATCATCAAAAGGGGGGCAGATGACCCCTCTTTCTACCAGCTTTGCAGCAGTGAAAACACTCCGAAATTCATTTTCCACCGGCGTGTGAAGAGTTCAGCAGGAAGCTGTATCGTGACTGAAAACAATGAGCTTTAATGTGTTAAAAATGAGCTGTAAAGTGCTGTTGTTGTGCAAAGTTCCTCCGACATCTGACCGCTGCACTCAAACACAAAATGACACATGTGACTGTTTTCATGAAACAAGTCATTTCTGGTAATTACAGTTATTTGCGGCAGCCGTCCCCCACACACCAATTACACCCCGTCTGGGGCACTGCCGTAAGTGTGTGTGTCTCTGAGAGGGAGAAAAATAGCTGAAAGTTGAAAGCAAACAATTGTCACATGAGAACACTAAAACAAAATTTGATGAGACAATGGTATTTTTCATCTGTCAGCTTCTCCCCTTCAACTTTCAGAAGCAGGAAGTTAACCTATGGCCTCCGGCTGGTGAGGATTACTCCACTTCCTGTCCATTTGTCTGTTTCCAGGCCTCAGAGCCTGCTCATTGTAACTGCATTTATTTTTAGAAGAACTTGATGAAATATGTTACATGATCAAAAAAAAAAAAAAAAGGGGGGGGGGGGGCTTTAAAGTTGTTTTTGCCACGCTGAAGAGATGTCATTAAACAGAACATAATCCATAAGCTGAATAACAAGCAGAAATGTTGGTTCTCTCCCCCCATCCTCTCTCCGTCTCTGTCCGTGTGACACGGCTACATAATGTCTGTCTGTCGCTGTCAGAACGTAGGCTGTGGATCTGGCAACACATTTTATTAACACACACACACACACACACATACACACAGAAAGAGCTATCCTCTAGCACAGTAGTGTTTATTTATTGGAAGGGTTTAGAGCCGACATACTTGTGTTTGAATTGACAGCTTGTCTCAATAGTGAAGCTCACTGGACCTCGGCTTCATTGCAACACCGACTGATTGCCAGAGGAATGAAACTATCAACCATGTTTAGAGCCGTTACCGATCACGGGTGACGTTTTCTCTTTAAGTGTGTTTACAAGGTGAGGGGAATTTAGCTGAATCAATCAAACATAAATGTAGAAAGACTTTGGTAAACAATCGTCAGTTATCATTTTCTAATCATTTATATATTTATATGTTTTAGTGGGATGCTCCAGTGAATTTTTTGGGGATGCTGCCTTCAAAAGCTACCCTAATACTACATTAATTAATACAGACTGGAAGAGGTTGTACACCTACCAGAGGGACTCTTTACAACCTGACGACTCAGAATTTGTTGTAAAAGGAGTGTTATGATTTGCGTCTATAACTGAAAAGTACTGTAGAAAAAAAAGTATTTTCTTTCCAAAACCTTGCTATGCATAATTATCTAAAGGATGGACACCAAACAAACACAAGGTTTATTTCACAACTTGGAAACCCAAAGTTTTTTATTTTTAAGGACTTAATGTTAAGCTGTAAAGCGTCAATAGTTTCAAAAGTATGCCAAAACTTAATTTGCAACCAAGATTTGTGAAAGTTAAATAAAACTACAGCGGCATTAGTTATAACTTATAGTTTTATTATTATTTGGGAGAATTTGGGAAAAACTCAAGACTTGGAAGTGGAGAATAAACTGAAAGAACTTACCACATGGTCCACCCTGATAATAGATTTGGTGGAAATCTGCCAATGGGGAAAATCTATAAATTTTTTGAAAAATAAACAGACTTTCTACTTGATATTCCTTGAATAAATGTGACTGTAAATGAATACATAAACTAGGATAGTCTCACCCTGTTCCATTTTTGTGAAGGTGCAGAACAAAAAGAAGCCAATAACAAAAACAAAAAGAAAACATGACAACACATTAATAATCTTTAGCCCTATTAATTGACGGTGATGCTATAAGTTTGTTCTTCCATAATGTTGTGTTTGTGAACAATAATCTTTACATTAACAGTGACGATCGCTTGTATGTTTACGGCCTAACAGCACAACCAGAACATTTGACGGAGCTCTGATTGAGTTTTAAAGTAATTTCTCATCACAAAAAAACAACAACAACACTTTGGTATTCTCCCTGAGGAAAACAGCACACACCTTATCTCTACTGGATGAAATGTTAGGGTTCCCTGCCTGGATTCTTGAGTTTTTCTGTTTTGACACCAGCAAATATGGAGTTAAACAAACATGCAGTTTATTGACATCACACCAAGTCATTTCTGGGTAACAAATCAGAAAATACTGTTCTGGATGCCACTGTAGTGCAACTTTAAAGCAGCTGTAAGTACACTTATTACTCAGATGACACTGTGTTCATTCAAACTACACAATATATGAGTTATCTATCATTTACATCTTGATGATTTTGCTGGCTTAGGCTCATAAAATCTGTGTGATGTAACTTTAAACATTGACGCAAACATTAATTTAAGTATCACGGATGTTTAAAGCACTGCTGTATCAGGCAGGGACTTCATTATGTGAGAGGAGTCAAGCAGCAGATCTCCAGTCCTTGGCTCTGAGATCAGGCCAGTCCTCCAGTCCTCCGACAGTGTTTATGGAGCTGTGCTTTGTGGGCAGTGTGGTCTCTCACTTGTCCCTGAAGCCTTGTAAAGATCCTCACCACAGGGCTGTTCAGCCACACTGAGCCCCGACCACAATACCAGAACTCACACATCTGTGGAGCAGCAGCACGTCGCAGCTCTGGATTTATGTCCGGGACCCGACGGGACGCGAGGAGGACTGGATGTCTGGCTTTGGTTTTTATCTCCGGCTCAGAGCAGTTGTTTTAGTTTTGCCGTACAATTTGTCTTGATTTAAAGCATTTCTTATAAGCCACTCATCATTTTTGGTGTCAGACTGGGTCAGACTCAAATTTTAATGTGCTTTTATTCAAAATCTTTAAATCACTAACACCCTAAAAATGGTATGGTTCTGCAGATCTATGGTGAAAAAGCATAAAAAAACTTTCTTTCCTGCTAATAAAGAACCATCATTGGCATTTTATTGTGGTAGCCATTATTTTGAAATCATTCCCTGGCGAAGCAATGATGTGAAAATAAATTACACAAAGATTGCGCATAATCGTTAGAATTTCCTCTTTGATTAATGCAAGCAAAAGCTTTTCATTATCCATAAAGCTTTTGGGCTACATAAAGCATCCATTTGAATTCATTTAAAGCAGTTCAGAATAGTGTGAATGAGATTGGATTGGAATTTTAATGAACATCAAATGCTCTGAACATTTTATTTCCCTGAATCACCCTCACACACACGCGCGCACACACACCGGCCCCGTGTCCCAATGATGATGGGCAACACATGCCGTTTAAACAATCGCCCCAATCCCCCCTTATCTTCAGGAGTTATGGGCCTAAATCTACTCATAATACACAGCTCACTGAGGGTGTAATCCCCGGGAACATCAGGATAAACCCAGACTATATCCGCTACATGCAGACTAGTGGCCGGAGCCAGGGCCATTATGGCGGGAGTGAGGAAGAGGAGGAGGCGTGCTGGTGATGGCTGCTAATGGGTTGTCTATGAATTCATGTTAACAGGGAGCCATTAGGACACCTCCACCCAGGAAATCCCTCTGACCCTCAGGATGGAACAGCTGTCAAAAGTTTAAACTTTAAAACCATCAATCCCTCTGCTGTCACGTCTCTTCCTGTCTCCCTCCACCCTGTCTTCCTCCACCCTGTCTCCCTCCACCCTGTCTACCACTCGGCCACCGGATTGTCCTCATTTGTCCCAATCAGAACAGTCTTAACAATTACTTACAAAAGGCCCAAAGGCAGGGAGATGGAGCCAACTGGTCACATTTGGTCGCAATGAGAGGGGACACCAAAAGTAGGGGAGAACAAATACGTGACGACAACCGAGATGGCAGTGTGTCTTTTGCGTAACCTTTCGCAACCTCTTCTCAAAACAAAAAAAAAAAAAAAAAAAAAAAAGGAGGAAAAAAACAAAGCCGGCAAAATCAAGCTAATCCCAACTTTGATTCAAAGTCAACTGTCAGGACACATGGCTGTCTGCTGCACGGCTCCTGGCATCTGGAGAGCACGCCGGCCGGGGAAGTCCTTGTCATATTTTTTTTTTTTAAATTTAAAAAAGTCTAGAGCCATGAGAAGAGTAAGTGGGCTTTTTAATCTTGGAGCAAAATGAAGTGACGGGGCGATCAAATTAAAAATGCAGACTTCATCCCCTCCCCCCCCTTCTTTCTTTCCCCCCTTTCCTCGCTCTTTCCAAGGCCTGAGCGAGCCGCCAACATATCCATCTTAGGAAACGAGAGGGGCGGGGAATCCAGGGCCCCTGGGCTCCTTGGCTCCTTGGCTGGACAACAGTTTCCCGGCCTGAAGGGGTCACTGGTGGGCTGTCTGGGAAACTGGCAGCCACTGGGGCTGTTTTTCAGGGAGGAGTGGGGGGTATCTTGTGGCTGGTTGGCATGGAGTGAACGCTGACAGTTTCCAAATAGCGTTGTTCCTGCCAGGGCCCGCTGAGCTCTTACACATTACGCTACTCACAGGGAGAGACCGGAGGCACCGGAGGCCTGGCGCTACGAAGCCCCTGACAGATTCATAAGAAAATGAGAGGGCGCCTTATTTACTCGGGGTGCTCCTCCTGTAATGTTTCACAACTCTCAATACTCCAAACAATTACATGGAGCAGCACGGGGTATGAAGTCTTATTCCTTGTAGAAAACAGACTTAAGCTTGTGGAAGACTTCAGCAGAACTTACTTGATCTCATTTATACTTTGTTCATTAAGTTAACTTTTTGTCTAATTTCATTTCTTTTTCAACGAGTAACCCAAAATAGTTCTGTTGCCCGAAGTCCAATAATTTTATTATAGGGTCTTCTCTTCAATGGGACAGATTTTTTTTCTGTTAAATGAATATTGAATATTTATCCCCAATATACCTGAAAATATTGTTCAAAGACTCATGACATGATTTGTGGGATTAGATGTCAGCCAGAGGAAGACTGGATTAAGTGATCAAGCAGCTCAGGATCACATTTTCAGTTTATTCAACTTTTGTTTCTCAATTTATTTATTTATAGGCCAATTAAAAAGATCCACAAAGGACAAAATAACCCACTACTGTGTTCAGTTGTGATTGAGATCCAGATCATTATCCAGATCAGGGAGATAAGATTATATGTATTAAGAGGTTCATGCAGATTCAAGAGGATTTTAGTTATGTCTAGATAAAAAATGATTGCAAGTCCACAATCTACTGCTAATCAACTACGGCTGATCAATAAGATCACAGAATCCAGATAACAAGAGCAAACAGAGTGCAAGCAGGTTGTGATCCAGATACGGCTCACGTGTTCCTAGCGCGTCTAAACGGGCCCTATATTTATGCCGCGCACCCACACACGTGCTTTCTAGTGACTGGGGGAAGATTAGAATGCAGATCGTGCCATCAACGCCGTGTGAAGGCGAATGATTCCAGCTTCACTTTCATTCATGAAACCGTGTTTACATATTGAAATGTTAGGTGAGGCTGTAAACGCATCTCTTCTAATATTACCTGTCCAAAAGTTAGAAGCGATCACATCACTGGTAAAGATCCACGAGCGTCCAAATGGAATTAATCTCTGATCTGACAGCGACATTCTGAGAAGAAATATCATATTGTTGCGTTCTTTTCCTCATCCTCGGCTTTTGTGCTGAAATATGTGTTTGGATGGAAGCAGACGACGTCTGATGATATCTGTCTCTCGTCCTTTTCTTTGCCCTTTACAAAACATTTCTCCGTTCTGCCTTTGCTTACATTCTTTTTGACTAGGAGTTTCTTTCCTTTCACCATTGAAGACTTTCTAGAGTCGCTTTCCTTACCTTCCTCTCCACACTTCCTCCCCGCTCTTAATCTGTCTCCACCTGTCTTCTGTGTCTTTTCTACTTTCTTATCCATAATTCTTCTCACATTGCTCATTCCTTTATCCGTTTATTTACTTTCCTCCATTCACCTCTTACCTTTCAGTGTTCCTCGTTCAACCCTCTTTACGCTTATTTATTTTACCTCTGTCCTGTCTTACTTGCTTTACTGTGTCCCCTTTTAATCCCTGTGTCTCCCTCATAAACCCTTTTTACCCATGTCCCTTCGCTTCTGAACATTTCCATAGCCCTGAGCTGATTCCCTTGTCCCCTCGCTTACAGCCTGTTGTATTCCCTCTCTCCTCTCATCCGTTTATCACTGGCCCTTGTTCTGTTAATCCCCAAGGGTTTTGTTTATTTGTGTTGGAGCTGCTTTTACAGCTTGCGACTGACCCCACCTATTTTCTCACCAGTCATTTGAACAGCAGGGCTGCTTTACAGCTATTCCATCAATTAACATACCATTAGCATAATATTTGCATGTGTGCATTAGGGTGTTGATGGGGAAAGAAAATAACAGTTTTACAGCTTCTTTTTTTTTTTTTTTTTCCTCGTCTCGAAAAATATATATTAGATGGGATGACGTAAAAACACCCACAGGCGTCTTTATCTTACTTACTGCTGCTTGGTGAACGACATCATGTTTGCTGTGAAAAAGTTAGGGATCTTGTGTGATTGGCCCACCTACACGGTAACAGCTGCGATTATCACATCCCTCTTTTAGTTTGTGTCATCACCATGTTTTGACCAAACTATCGCAGAGATGTCAGTCCTGTTGGCACTTTGTTATAAAATTTAATATGTGAAACAACATTTATTCATCATTTATCCTGTTTACTGGATTTTTTAAAATTTCATACACACACACAAATTATATTAGTATATATTGATATACTGTATGTATACTGTACATATACAGTATATCAATATATACTAATATATATACATGTATATATATACAATATGTGTATATACTGTATATATATATATATGTATATATATATATATATTTAAATATATAAGTATACAGTGTGCCCTCGTTACTTGCGGTTAATGTGTTCCATGAACCACACATAAAAAACAAATTCCGCGATATAGCGAGAAACTATTTATCTTATTATTTAAGGTAAAGTAAACCTTTATGAACCCTCCTCATACTGATATTAAACCACTTTCTGTCTGTATTACCTTTTCCCACACTCTGATAGATTGTTTAAAGCCCTTTGTGTCTCATGGAAATCCGAGACTCACGGAACGCAGCGCACTTCTGGATGTCGTCAGCCAATAGAATACGCGTATGGTATCACGTGACTGCCTTCCAAAAATCCGCGATGAGGTGAAGTTGTGCGTGTTGATGCGCGAATACATCAAAACGCACGACTTACTATATATAATATATGATTTACTGTATCCACACACACACGCACACACACACACACACAGACACACACACACACACACACACACACACACACACACATTCATCTTCCCATTACGTTCTTCTGCTTTTTTCGGGGTCACAGAGGTTGCTGGAGACAAAGTGGACATACAGGGGAGAGAGGCAAGGGACACCCTAGATGCGGTGCCGGTGCAGCACAGAGCTATAAATACATTTATATACATAATTTTAGTTTCTTCCTATAGATATATATGAAGAAAGTAAAATTACATATACATACACACCTGAGTCAGGTCGCTGAGGTCAAAGGTGAAGAAAACAGGTGAGATAGAGGAATCACGAATGTGACCAAACAGAGCGCTTGTTGTGAATGAAAGGATAAAATAGGGAGACATCATTGAGAACAAGATGAATAAATATGATCGGAACACATAAATAAAATAAAAAATAAATAAATGTACACGTTCTGATGGAGGCAGACAGGAATAGAGTGGTGGAAATAGGCCAGCCGAAGCCGATGACGGCGGTGAGTGTTGCGCTCAGAGAGCGGCGACTGAGCGGAGGGGCGACGTGTCAGCGGCACGCAGCCAGGTTCTCTGTCTTGATTGGGCATCAGCCCCGGGCCTCGCTGTTCTCCCACGTGCCACGCCTGTCCCTCACACACCGCTGCTCCCAGATCTGTCACATTAAGGCCGTCGCTCAAACACTGACGGTGCTTTGTGATGGCTCGTCTTTGCGTCGAGCTGATTACTTTGCTCATTGTAACCCGACTGAAGGAAGTGTTGGAATCTCACCCAGATGTGAGGTTAATATCTGCTTGGTAATTAGCCATGTTTCCTTAAACTCACCCAATCATTTTGAGGCTTTTCTGGAGTTGATAGCAGATACTTCGGGATGAACAGAGTTTGTCAGGTTCCTTGTCGGACAGGACGGCTGAGCTGTGCTGTCATTCTGATAATGAGATGTGTGCTTCATGTAAACTGTCACACATTAATGTGTAAAAAGTCTTCACTCATAGTACATCACAGAAACGTGAAGCAGCTGGGTGGCCTTCAGCCAAAATGAAATATATATATATATTTAATGCACCATATGCTTGTATATGTATTTTACTTTGTATGTCAGCAGCTTGCATTTTAATGGTTTGAGTGGAGGCACTTTTAGATATGGGATTACTTTATGGACTCTTAAAACATCAACCACCTAACATAAAACGGACACACACGCACACGGCCTCGTTCTGATTTTTTTTGGCATTGTTTAGAATGAACAGAGAAGATGGAAGATGCAAAAAACGTTTATCTTAAGTGCTGTTGTGAAATCATCTTTATGAGACTTTTATGGTGTTCTTTTCCTGTTTTAATGATGCTGTGTGTTTGTCTGCATTAGTCGGTTACACAGGAATTAGCTGATGATAAAAAAATAGACAAAGATAAATGCATATTTGTAATCATATGTGTGTCTTGTGGACGAGATAAACTGTAAGCTTCTATTTAAAACTAGATAATTATACCTTTTCCGAAGAAGCCATGATCAAAAAATATAATTGCAAAATATTTTTAAACAAATTGAATATTATTTTAAATATTTACGCACCACAAACTGACTATTGAGGTTACCGGTGTGATACCTGTCCTTTAAAACTTATTGCCTGATCAATTATACTTGCAGTTTAAACACAATTGGGGCTTTGAAAATTAATTGAAAGCAAATTTGTCAATAAAAAAAAAAATTCAAATAACATGAATACAAATACAATCATATTTAATTCTAATAAGGCTCGTATTAATATTTAATTTCAGTCTGCAGTGTTTTGCATGTGTGTCCCGCCTCCTGGTTTGAGAACTGTGGGCTCACACAGTAAAAATGCACTTATATATAATATCTAGCAGGCCTGTTGGCCCTGGCTGCTCTGCTGCACTCAGCTTTCTAACTGCTCTTGTCTCTGTATAATCCCCCCTCCTCATGAATACATTAACGCCGGAGCCTTAAACTCAGCTTAGCTGGCGGCTCAGCGTCACAGCACATCCTATTACCGACTTTAAATCATTAATGTGACATCGTTTTCACTCAATTTCCAAACACCCACGGTTGAAAACTGCGTATTTCACTGAGCTGGTGCAGAGAGAGGGCCGTGCTCGAACAGTCACACAGTCGACTAAACGCACGCGTGCAAGAGGTGAGTGTATTTAGAAAAACACAACGTGCATGTGATTCACACCATTCACACTAAGTTCCTCTCTAAGATATAGGGATTTGCACAAGCAGAAAAAAAAAAAAAAAGTTAGATCATAATAAATCATGTTGTAAAGATGTGCAGCAAAAATATGAGCTGACATTCAAATGTAAATCTGTAATAGTTTTCAGTCTTTTGTCTAAACTATTGTGGCAGAGAGCGCCAGTGGATAATTGTGGTTTAAGCTGATCTAACTCCTACAGTGCACCTTAGGGTGTGTGTGTGTGTGTGTGTGTGTGTGTGTGTGTGTGTGTGTGTGTGTGCGTGTGTGTGATTTTAATCTGCAAGTCTAGCCACCAGTTTGCTTCCTCCGGCATCTCATGTACTGCTGACAATAAAGGAAGAAGAAAAATCTGAATCCCGTCTTGCTCCTCAACTATTCACACATAAACCTTTTCTCAGGTTTTTACCTCCAGGCCGGTTCTGAAAAATTCACAACGCCCAGAGAACAACTAAGTCCTTCACTTGCCACAGAAGCTGTGGATCTGCCCCCATTATGCCTCTTTATTGCATCAAAAGGGCTTTTTTGTGTAAAGCTATGGTAATTAGCAAACCACGTTAAAATCATCTCCTCTGAGTGCATTAAACTGTTTTTATGCACAAAAGCATCAGGAGCTGGCAGTGGGGGTTGATTGTTGGAACATATGGACACAGATGGGGACAGCGATTTAATGGTCACACTGAGTGGGGTTTTGTGTTTTTAACCCTTGAAAGTGGAGGCATGAACACCCGGAACATCCTTAAGCGAGCATCAATTAAAGATTTGCTTTTAAACTGTCGACAGGCGGCTGGCACCCGGCCCCCTGACGGGACGAGGAGATGTGGTCAGAGTACACAGCATTCTGGGTTTTTTTTTTTTTTTTTGATTTACACAAACACACACACACATTTCATCACTCCCCCCCCGCCCCCCTTCCCTCCCGTGGCCCTTGTTGTGCTTAATTAGGTTATCAGGTTGCTAACGGGCCGTGATTGGACCGCACGTCTCCCAGCTGGCCCTCTGATTGGAGGGGGCAAGAAGGTGGACTTAACATAATTAACATGCTGTTATGTAGATGATTGAATTGTTTGGCGACACACGTGCAGCTACCGCTCAAACTCTGCAGAAATGCCTTCAGACTTTTTTCGGGCCCATAATAAAACAATATGAAAACCTGAAGCCACTTAAACCCAGTTATTTATCTCTTCGTTAATGCTTCGTTAACATTTGAAAAAAAAAAAAAAAAAAGTATGGAAGTATTTGCTGTTTCTCCCCATTTTCCTGCATCTTTGAAAAAGCAGCATATGGTGGTGTATACTTGTCTGCTTATGTGAGTATGAACTGTAAAACCATTGTGTGAATGCATGTGTGGAAGAAAGAAGTGACCAGGACCAGCACAAGTTTTACCGAACACATTGCTGTCTTTATTAGAGCCTTGTCTGGCAGTAATACTGAAAAAAAAGTGAACTTAGAACAGATGGTGGTGGCAGCCCACGGCTTTTTTTTCCTGTTTTTCTTTATTTCTTTGATATTTTTTCTTCATTTTTTTTGTGTGAGAGCGCTGCGACTCTTGCTTTTCTGTGGCATGGATAACATCAATAAAAGAGACAGTAGGGAGAGACAAAAGAAATATACAACTTATATTACACTGTGTTATGAACAAAATATAAATCTATAACTCTATGTTATATTTACATAATTATCTTTCTTGATTTTTCAAGTTGAGATGGTAAGATATTCTTTTTACTTGTAATAATTCTTACTTTGTTTTGAGCTCCACTCATGACTTTGATTGTCTTAAATAATATTATCATTTTCATTGTCTTGACTGTACGGGGGACAAACCTTGCCAGCAGGGATGATTGACACTTTAATGTCCCACCCACCCACTTCATACTCTAAAATGAATTGATTGACTTTGTCCCCTCACTCCAGCATCTGGGTGAACCCCGGTGTGACTATACAGCAAAAATTAAGACCCAGAGGCTCATTATGTTGCATGTTGTGAACATCTACAGCAAGAATGTGGGGGTCACCATGTGGCAGCACACCTGAAGAGTAGTCATGGCTTCTGTAGCCTAGCGTGGAGCTAAAACAAAGCAAAGGGCTCCTGATGAGAAATGATTTTAAAGATACTCTTGAAACTTCTGGTCGTCTCTCACTGAGTCAGTGGAACACATTTAGTGGATCCCTGTAAACACTGCTTTCCTACGATTAAAACCACCAAACAATATATGTACAAATATTTTATCTAGCTTTCTAGATTTCAAGGAACAACAAAAAAAAAAGACAGCATAGAATTGTTTGGTTGTCAAGATAATCTCTTCATTTTAAATGCTTATGTGTGTGTAAGTGATAGTGTTTGTGCAAGTTCGTGTGTGTGTGTGTGTGTGTGTGTGTGTGTGTGTGTGTGTGCATGTGTGTGTGTGTGGCTCCAAGCCAAAGATGCTCCACTGAGTCTCGGTGAGGTGACCAGACTAGTAAACGGGGACGGGACTCTTTGTTCACAGAAAATAGTTTCCAAAAGTAATAAAACTGATTTCCCAAAAGAAAAAGAGCAAAATATAAGGAAACTTCACATTATACATTATAATAAGCATTACAAATAAATTTATAATAATAAAAAATCCTGTTCTTCTTCTTCTCTGACTGCACAGAGTCTGAGTGCTTTAGAAATGGGTTCGGACATAAAAAGGTTACGTCTTCAGCTCGGAGGAGGGCTGGAGTCGAGTCCGTCGGTCCAGCTCGCTGTCCCGACTCACCCCGCCCGCCTGTCCGGAGGATTAATACAAAACAAACGCATTGAAAAAGGATGGGAACCGTAAAATGCAAAGCAAGATAAATGACACCTTTTGTTTAGACCTAAATACCTACCAGCTAAATATAATAATCGACTGTCATGGTTTCATGTGGTCATAAAAACCCAATAAAGAGGAGAAAAATAAATTATACTGTACATAACTTACTAAACTTAGGAAAAGCTGACCATCCTTATAATTATTGTTAATAATATTATTAGACTAGAGGCAGTTTGAAGAGAAATAATAAAATACAGTATTCAAATACAAACAGAAACACTGACTGGCTGACTTCACCTCGGTTCCGCCCACTGGGGGGGACAGCAGGACGATGTTGATTGGAGGGGGAGCAGGAAAACACTGATGGACAGAACATCAGTTGCATGTGTGTGTGTGTGTGTGTGTGTGTGTGTGTGTGTGTATGTGGTACAGTAAGTAACAGCAGCATGTAATTTGCCTGTCTTTCTGTGCCTCACTTCTTTTTCTTTTTTTTCTTTTTTTTTTTTTTAAAAGCCCAATAAATGTGTAACCACTGCACACACTCACACCGCAATGTCTCCGGTTGGGTCGACTGATGTTGTGTCATGGATGGGCTCAAAGTATGAGGGACGGAACGAGAAAACCGGTGGATTGTCTCACAACACAGTGCTTTTCGTTGCTGCTCCAAGACTCCCCTTCTCCCCCTTCCCCCACTAAACATCCTCAAAGCGGGACAGTCCACACTGCTCTGATCAGTCCAGGTCAGACCGTCCCATTAGATTCAGGGGGTGGGCGAAAAAAAAAAAAAAAAAAGGGGGGGGGGGTGATTTGCTGACAGCACACTGGGAGGTTGAAGAAAAGATATGTTCTTGTTAAAAATAAAAACGTCTTACGTCTGTCAGGTGCTTTACAACAAAAGGGGAAAAAAGTAATGTCTCTTTTTTCTATTATTATTCAAACTTGTAGCACAAAAACAACGAATCACATTCACAAGCCACTTATTGGCACCGTGTACCTGAGTGAGAATATTATAGAACCAAAGAAGAAAAAAAGCTGTTTTTTTTTTTTTTTTTTTTTTTAAAAGTGTCTCTTGATAATAAACAGGTCCGCCATCTTAAAGTGTCATCTGTTAGCCTTTGACAGGTCCACTGTTCCGTCCTTCATTTCGTGTCCTCCCCCCCACCCCCCCACACCACAAACGGGTCTAAAAATAAGGTTGAGTGTGATTTTGAATTTCTCCACACTCACGGCATCACCACACAAACTCTTGCAGTAGTACTCAAATATTCCTCAGCAAGCTTTCAGAGCTGGCTCGTTTGTCTCTTCTTCCCAGACTCCAGTTTGTGTAACAGTCAGTGTGAGTGACAGGTCCTGTGCTTCAGTTGATTGATCGGATGCTGGTATCAGGACTCCAGTGGGAGGGGGGGGGTGGTGCTTGGCTCTGTTGAGAGTCCAGGAGGGGTAGAGGGTGGCGGGTTGTGGTGAGATTGGGACTCAAAAGTGATTGGCAAAAGAGAAGGTTTTCTTCCTGATTGGTGGGCTTGGGATTAAACCAGCTGTGATTGGTTGAGAAGCAGCTTCTCGGACCGTCCTATTGGGTGATATGGTTGTCATTGTCGCTGGCGTAATCGGCCTCTTCGTCCTCGTAGTCGAAGTCGTCGTACATGTCGCCGTTGCTGTCGTCCAGCCGTAGCTCCTCCTCCTTGATTCGTGGCTCGTCCCCCTTCAGGCCGGGCATGTGGGGGTTCTGGTGGTGGTTGGTGTTGGGCTCGGGGCTGCTCGACATGCTTGAATGCTCTGAGGGCATCTGTGGTGAGGGCATTCCCGCCATGGACAGGGCACCTGGGTAAACCACGCCTGCAGAGGACAGGGGCAGCTGGCCTTGCTGCCTGTAACACAAACACTGTGTCAGCGCCGTGGCAACGGTTTCAATCTGTAAAATGATTTTTTGTCTTTTAATTTTAAAGAATATGTTAATCTTAAATACAGTATTTTCCGCACTATAAGGCACACCTAAAAGACTTAAATTTTCTCAATTTCTTGTAATCCAAAGTGCCTTATATATGAAAAAAGTTTTAAAATAGACCATTCATTGAAGATGAGTTCTCAGATGCGTTTCATAATCCAGTGCACCTTATAATCCAGTGTGCTTTATGTATGAAATTTGTTTTAAAACAAGGTCATTCACTGAAGGTGCGCCTTATAATCCAGTGCGCCTGATAATGTGGAAAGTACTGTACTAAAATGCCTCCTTGAGGTTCCCTACTTATATACTTGTTTAAATTACTACTTATTTGTCAAATGATGCACGCCAGAAATATTTCAACTTATTTCCTTCTCAAGTTAGATGAGGTAATCGACTCTTATGTCTGCAAACTAATTATGAATCTTAAGTCACCAGATCCTTAACTTAACTTAGTATTATAAGTGGAAACTTTTAAACAGCCTGTTGAAAAAAAAAAAAATCTGCACTTCTACTGCTCACAGATTTGAACATTTTATTTCTTCTCTTTTAATTTGTGCAGCAGTTACATTATTTGGAGATTTGATGAGGAAAATTTTAAACTAAAAGCAAAAAAAAAAAAAAATCAACTTTGAGTTATGAGAATTATTTTAAAATCAATCACCTAAAGTATAAATTACAGAAGATATTTCAAAGCTCGAGATAGGTATGAATTTAATTGAATTTAAATTGCATAACAATAATGAAGTACTAATTAGAGTCTAAATATTGAATATTCTGATGTCTTAACACCTTTTCCCAGCCGGCCTTCATCAGCCCCCTTACCCCACACTGAAGTACTGTCTCATTTCCTGTCTGCGGGACCTCATGATGGCTTTGTACTCGCCGATGCGCAGCTTCTTGCCGTCCACCAGGCAGGTGCGTTTGGGTCGTGGCTTGTACTTGTAGTCTGGGTATTTTTCCAGATGCTGCTTGCTGAGACGTGCCTGTTCCTCATAGTACGGCTGCTTCTCCAGGTTGGTCATGGCCTTCCAGCGCGAGCCTGGTCCAGAAAAGCATCATAACATATAAATAAATGTGTTTGAAAAATGGTTTCATGTAAGAACAGAAAAATAAAAATAAAAAATAAACTCAGGAGGTTAAAGGTGGTTATTTAGACGCAAATGGTATCAGAAGGTGATTTAAATTGAGCGTGACCTTGGGATCAGTTGCACGCCGTGTGGTGTGTATAACATCACATGTGCATATGGAGACGTGTGCGATTTAATCAACACTTATACACACACAGTAATGAAGATGGAAAGAAGGGTTAATGAGAAGAGCGCTGAGGATGACAGGTTCTCTAAACTAATGAGGACTTCACTTAACCTGCCGTTTCTCTCTCAGCTCAGCCGTTAGTATCAGACCCCTGTGTGTGTGTGTGCGCGCGCGCGCGCGTGTGTGTGTGTGTGTGTGTAAAATCTCAAACATGTCTTCCCGTGTGTTTCATATCTGGTCTGAATTTCCACTTGACTACTGTATGTTTAATGGGTAAAAGCTGTCAGCACTTGGCTGTTCTCTCTCTCTCTCTCTGTTCTGCGATCTGTTAGCAATCGAGAAAGAGGGGGGGGCTTATTAAAACCAGATTTTCCTGTGTTATAAAACGCTTAGGAGCTCTTTAAAATGTCAGGGCCAATCCCGGCGGTCTGGGGGAAATGTCAGACAGTCTTGCACTGCTTGTTTAATGCATAATGAATTATATCATCATTTGTCGGAGCGGTGCTCTCCCCAGCCGTTCATTAACGACCGCTTACGCCATGAAATCACTGTTTGTGTGTTTTACCCAGGATCTTGCTGATGTTGGAGTTGTGCATGTCAGGGAAGGCCTGGAGGATCTTTCTCCTCTCGTCCTTTGCCCAGACCATGAAGGCGTTCATCGGTCGCTTGATGTGTGGCTCGTTGCTGCCCCGACCCCGAGTCTCCCGAAATATTCTGGAGTCTGACACGCTGGGGGAGCCTGAGAGGAGGAAGAGAGGAATTAAAGTGTCAAACATATGAAGTTGGTTTACTGGAAGTTCCCATTACAGAATGTGCAGTAATAAAGAATGATTCATTCAAGGCTTGAATATTTTTTTTTGAGACACAAACATTGCCTTTTTTTTAATTAGTAGAAACAATTTATTTTCTTTCTAAGCTAAATAAACCATTAAAATTTAAAAAAGCATCATCATAAAGCTGGAAGGATTTACATTAACATCATTATTATACATCCCCAAAAGATGCATAAAAATGGTAAAATGTAATAACAATTATATTTTAGTAGGGATTCTTTATCTCAGCTGTGCATATGTGTGTGTGTGTGTGTGTGTGTGTGTGTGTGTGTATGTGTGTGTTTGTACCGTCAGAGTCTCCGCTCATGGTGAAGTCCAGCATGGCGTGGCTGAACTTGTCTTCTGCCTGCTGCTTGAGCTGCTGACTAAGACTCTCCAAGGCAGCCTTGTCCTAAACAACACAAACAGTTCACAGTTGTGCCGGTCAGTAAGTGACTCAGGGAGTGTGAATAAATGAGTGGGTGATGTCACGGGCCACAGAAAAGCTGCACAATTGTCCACTTCACATTTAAACCCGAACATCATTTTTAGAATTGATTTTATGTAGATCAGTTTTTAATTTTACAACAACATAGTTTGAAGGTAAATGATTCAACACCTTACATTTAATTCACTGACAAAATGTACTATTGATCATTCGTTTGCATTAACAAGAAAACAGTTATTATTACAGGTCTTAACAGCCAAAGGTTCTTCATCAGACATACTTGTCTTAAGGTTGGATCATTTTAAAACCGCAGTCAGTAAACATAACATTTATATCTGTTGTAGTGAGCTGTTGTGTGATTTGATTTTTGCAATAAATATATTATTCAATATTTTTTGATCCCAAATTTAGCTCAAGACATCAGCTGTTAGATTAAATCATGGTTATAATACAAATAGTATGTTAGCTGCTTGTGAGCCAGAAACTGATCTGCACAGAGAAAATTGGATCTAAACACAAAACAGATAAAAAGTAAAAAATGTCAGACATGTTTCCATCAGGAATAGACACTTTAAACCAGTTTTTATTCAAATGATCTAAACACAAAGAAATCAATCAAATAACAGTGACGATTTAAATGCAGATCGTGTTTCCGTGTTAAGTTGCACTAATGTTAATGTCAGCGTCAGACTGTGTAGCGTTGCACATCTGCATACCTGAACACACATCTGTGTGGTTGTTTGCATTAGTAAAAAATGTTGATTTCATTTAGTTCTGTTTGGATGTTTACTGTGTATACACTATAGTGTGTGTATGTGTGTGTGTGTGTGTAAGTGTGTGCGCACGTTCAGCCAGTCCTGGCAGCCACCTGCGAGAGTGGAGTGCAGCGGCTTGCCTCTCTCATGCGGAGGCCCCTGAGGGTCGACGCATTAGAGGGAGAGAGAGCGAGAGAATGCAGCGTGGACGAGAGTGAGGCCACGCCGCTCGGCCCCCTGGGTATTTATTACAACCAATAAAAGGCTGATTTACTTAGCATTTACATGTTTAATGCAAGCAGCCGGCACGTTCTACGATGGAGCTTGACGAACACACACTTACGCGCGCGCACACACACACACACACACACACACACACACACAAACCACGGTGCACCAGTGCCAGCGTTTTACAGTTTAATTATACGATTAGGAGCGGCACCCAAAACACTGTCGTCTTCTAAAACAACCTTCCAAAAAGTGTCCCTCTCCCCATCTCCATTTATATGTGACCCTGGAATGCCGGCTGGCTGCAGGAAGGGAGGGGAGAATGATAATGAAATGCATTTTCTCTGTTTTTAGTCCAATTGTTAGAGATAATTTCCCACCCAAATTAGAATGAATATGGCTAAAAAGACCAGCAGACAGGGGGGGGATAGAAGACAGAGGTACCCTGCAGAAATGTTTTTTTTTTTTTTGTCTCTATTCCATTCATTAAAATGATTTTATTTTGAAATGATAAGGTTTTTAATAAAGTCACAATTACTTGCCAATGGTTGAGAATAATTGAGTTGCTCTGTTTGGAGCCTGAAGCCTCGGTGTGCTCCTATCGAGGGCTTCCTGCTGAGCGTGGGACAGAAATGTAGACGAACAGAGTGGATGACAGGCTAGTCTGACATTAAGCCCCAGTACAGTACACGAGAAAAGTGGATTGAATGGTTGACACTGGAGCCAAGACACAAAAGTAGTGACAAAACTAATCCTCTGTGTGTCACAGATGACACTGTTGTATCCAAACGCCGAGAGCTCGCCAGCTTCACACTCAGGCAGCACAAAGCCAAAGGGCCGGGGAGAAGGAGTTCAGAGGCGGAGATAGACGACCCGTTTTCCCAGAATTTTCGCTCCACAAGACTTTATCACGACTTTCAAAACTGTTATTCTTCGATTTGGTAAACAGTGGTGTACAGGATAAAGCAAGCAAAATTACACTTTATTTTTCCAGTCACCATAAAATATTGTGAGCAAGGCCACAATAAAAAGCAACTCGTATGTCACTTCACTGGAATACAATACAACATATTCAACAACACATAATAAATATAAGGTAATGATATCAGTGCGGTAGTATTCTATTTCCTTTACCAAGTCAAGAAGTTAAATATTCTTACTGTGTAGAATTTAACGTAAAATCTATTTTCTTCTTCGGCCCTGACTGTTAAACTAAACCTTCACACACGTCTCCAGACACGCGCTCGGTGCGCAGAAAATACTTGGATTGAACACACACATCAGAAACACATTGACGATGTCAGCGGTGCAGATGCTCCATGTGCACATTGTGTGTGTATGTGTGTGTGTGTGTATGTGTGTGTGTGTGTGTGTGTGCACCAGCTAACTCTCAATGTGTTTAACAAATAACCACAATTTAGCCACGCTGCAGAGGAGCCGGCGCCGTCACTTCACATTACAGTCTCCACGATGCTCCGCTCTGCCACAGACACACACACACACACACACACACACACACACACACACACACACACACACACACGTCGCCCCGCAGTGTGCCTGACAGACACACTCATTACCTCTGAGACGCCTCTGGTTTTACCTTATCTGGCCCTGTTTAGCTTCAACACATTTCAGCGAGCACATTGTGCACCAATTTACCTCCTACATGCACGACATGTGGCAAGACAAATGATTACACCCCGACAAACAGACGATACAGCTGGGGAAGGCTGGGAGATGTTTTATCCCGTATTGAATTTTGGAATCAATTCTATTTTATCTCTGCAGAACAAATACGTTGATTGTTTCGTCACAGATCCTCCTGATGAGCGGGGCGTGAGTCGACTTAAAAGTCATATTAAAAATTAGAAAAAGAAAGAAATATTTGAAAAAAGTGAGTGTTGTATTTTAGTAGAATAAATATGAGAATGAGAATTAACAACAACAAACCCTTTATTTTTCCAGCCTTTCATTTTTGTGGCAGCTCTATTGCTTAGGTTACAGAAAAATCGGCCCCCACGTGCTGCTATCTCCATGTTATTTTAAGTGATTTACCTTTTCAGAGCGTCCATTGTTGAGGCTGAGGTTGCTGACGGCAGCGACCTTGGCGTCGAGGACCTGTTGCTCTCTCTTCAGCTGCTCCTTCATCTGCAGGGCCTCAGTGAAGGCCTTGGTCGCCGCCTCATGGTCGTTCAGGTAGGCTGTGGAGGACAGCGATGACAACAAGTCTGCTGAGACGGAGACAGATGACAGAAAGACAGGGTGATCAATCAGTTTGGTTTTCCAGTTAAAACATCGATGAGCTCCTAGCGAATGTCTGGGTGTGTGTTTGAGGAGCTGGCAGGAGGTTTTCATCCGGAAAAAAAATCCTCCCTTGAACCATGAGGTAAAAACATTAACATACATTTGATGGGGGGGAGTTGACATCATTGTGTGTGTGTGTGTGTGTGTGTGTCTCAGACTCATGCTGACCACTTGACTGTTGAGCTGAGCATGTGAGTCAGAGCGCGCCCCTGGCTAACCTCGCTACAAGCTGCTCGCTGCCTCTTCACCTGCCCTCAGCCGGAAGCAGACAAACAGAAACAAACTGCAGAAGCCTCCAGACATCGCCTTTGGATCTCATTAAAACCATCTCTCTCCCCCAACAAACACATCTCTCTTTTCATCGGGATGCTCACAGTTCGAACTGGATGGCCAGATAACTCTTATTACGGATAAAAAGTCCTGCTAATTTCCCCATCTGAGAACATCTGTCCCGCCATCGAACGCAGATCAGATCTCCTCTATCATGGCCTGTTATTTGTATTATTTCCTCAGCTTAGCGGCCGATGAAGCATCTGTTCTGATTGTGTGTGTGTGTGTGTGTGTGTGTGCGAGGTTGTGTGCGTCGCTATCGCCTCTCTCTATCAGCTGAGTTAGCTCTGAACAAAGAGCTGCTGCTGGCTTATGGGGCCTTTATCAGTGCTAATCCGCTGCGCTAATGCCATCTCAGGCCAGATTACCAGCTTCAGATTGGTAACGACAGAGCCGTGAACTCTTTCAGAAGTCATAACCGGAAAATCTGGATGTGAAGGGAACCCAAAAACAACAACAGCAAAAAAAAAAAGATGGGTTGGGGTGGGAGGGGGGTAGAGACAGCACAGAAGAGAGAGTGTGGAAAGGGCGATGGAATCGGGTGGCAGTCAATTTTAATCTGGCGTCAAAAGCGAGGGAGGGGGACAGATATATACTCTTGTGCTTGCAAATGTGTGTGTGAGTCTCCTTTAAACTGACAGCAATGACAACCATCCAGACAAGTGAATGTGACCCAAATACAAGCGGTGGAGGCACTCTCATTCTCCACACACACAAGTTTTGTCTCTCTGAGCGCCAAATCGCTGCAGACAGGCGCAACACAACAGCACTCTGGCCGGGAGGTCAGGGGGGCGCGGGGGGGGATCTGCACAGTTTCATAATGGGAACAAACACAAATGTGTGATTGTGACAGAAGTTACAGGCGCTGACAGGCCTTCAGTTTAGTTTGAGATGGATGGACTGATGGATGGATGGACAGAAAAGGTAGGAGGGAAGGAAGCACGCCTCAAGGTCAGGAGGTTTCAGAAAGAAAGAGGTGAACCTTAGAAGTAGCAGACGAACTGGAATGTATTCAGACATCAGCACAGAGCTGACGACTGAATACTGAAGGGAAAAGATGCAGAGAAAATATTTTTAAGGCACCATCAGCTTCAGACCACTCACGTCTTCAGGTTATTAACACAACACTGTGGCTTCATGAGGAATGACTGTTACTGATGTGAAATGAAGACCGGCTACCTTTCCAACTACCAAATGACCCTGTTCAACTGCAAAATAATCCTAATCTCTTCATTTTATGAATGAAAAGAACTTTTATTTAATTTAATTACGTAGTAACTCGAATTCTTGATGAAGAGTGTTTCATTTTTAAAGTTCACAAATCATTGGATTAGTAGGATTATTATAATTATTATTTTTGATGCATTCTTATGTTAAATACTGCACACACTAATGTAGCTGATTAAGATATGAGTTATGATGGTCAGTGTAAATACTTGAAAATATTTGAAAATAATTTTCTCAAAAGAAAAGCATCATATTCATAAGGCAAATGTAAGGTTTGTGTGTAAATAAATAAATAATAAGATAAATAAATAAATAAAACATTTATGACATTTACTTGCACAGAATTATGAACAAAATACATTTGGTCATGTTGATTATAGTTTAAATCATCTCTATTTAGATATTTTAGATCACTGCTGATTATGCAAAACCTGGAATGTCAAAATAAGAATGTGTGTTTAACATTAAAAAAACCCCAAATGTCAACATTTTACACTTCATCAAATAGTTAGGGTTAAGAAAAACATACTTAAAATACTGCTGGCAACTTTAAGCGGAAGAAAAAAAAAAAGATCAAGTCCGATGTACATCTAAACACACACACAGACACCCCCCCCCCACACACACACACACACACTTCCACATCAAAACGACCTCCTCTAGACCCTTCTTTGATTTGTCCGGCCTTTCTATCCCCTCTGAACTTGTCACAGGAATCCTAATACGACTACAAACTGTAATAATAAATGTACTGGTGAGCGGCTAACGTCAGTGGCAACAGATGGGACTGTGAGCTAACTGAGATCTGCGGCACGAAACACACACAGGTCTCCGCACACACAAATAATTCAGCCGGGATCACACACAAACTTTAAACACTGTAATCCATTTTTCTGAACAAAAAACATCTGGGACTGCAAATCCACTAATCTGATATTAAATCCTCCGATTTGTTGAAAAACAGTGAGATTAGCCAAGAAGTCAGAAAAAAATGACTAACTGCATATAGGAGGAGGATGTGGGATTGTGAGCTTTTGTGTGTGTTTGAGTGTGTGTGCTGGCATTGTGTCATTAATGCTGGGTGTTTGCGCTGTCCTGGCTCATGTAAGAGGCTTGTCTAATCTCATTGGTGATACCTCCTGTCTGTCATGCGCTCCTCTCTTTGTTATTCCCCCGCTTCATCGCTCAGGAAAAAAAAAAAAAAAAAGTGCTAATCCCCATCTCTCATTCCCTCTCCCTTCCTCTCCTTCCCTTCACTCCTATGTCTCCGTCTCTTTCAGTCACTAATAAACGAATAACAATGAAGCCGCCCAGAGGCAAATAACGACACGGAGGAAAAACACAAACACACTAATTATAGCCTGTTACATATGTGTAATATTTGAACTATCAGTGCTGCGTGAAAAATGGATTAAGAGTATAAAATGGTGATTCATTTATGACACATTTTATGTATGTGTGCATATGGCCGGGTACGATTATGGTACTGGCACTAGCAACAATGGCAACACTGCAATAAAAACACTATTCTTGTCCTCCCTACTACCAGCAAGGCTAGTAAGAGTTTTTTTTCTTTTAAATATGCATTCACACATGTGTTGCTTTCAACATGCGGTGTGTGTTCGTGGGAACATCCAGCCGCATTGAGAATCGTGGCTTTGTGGCCGTTATTCATGGATGCGTTGCTGGATAGCCCTGTGGGAAGATGATAACCCCCGTTTTTAGCATTAACTAAAATTGTGAGATCGATTAAAAGTCATTCCAGCAATGTTTGAACAATTTGCAGTCGCAAGCTGTGCTCCTATATCTTGACTTGACTAGTAAGAACATTGTTGTGACAACTGAAGGTCAAAACTACAAAAAAAGACTTTCCTTGACCCTTTCCTGTGGGGTGTGAGTCCACTTACCAATGGAGCTGACTCTGGTCGGCGGTCCTCCGATGCTGGAGGGGGCGACAGTGTGCTTCATGGAGGTGGCATGGCCCAGCTTGGTGGCAGCAGCAGCAGCAGGGACCTGTGGGGAAGTTGGGGGGGAGTTGGGTGACTTGCTCTCGGATGCCTTAGGCTTGGCCGACAGGTTCAGTGGCTGTGCACCCTCACTGTCCTGCAAAAACCAAAACAGCACAGTTTCGCCTGCTGTGACCACCGTAGGGAATTTGGGAGTGGGAGTCAGAGGGGACTCGTGAACCCCCCCCCCTCTTCCTCACGAGACCACTTTCAGTTGAATCTTGAACACGCACCGATTAAAACGGGAGTCCATGCACAGCGATCTAAAGGCAAGCCTGGTGGGACAGACGACAAGGTGCATGCCACTGCCCCCCGGTCAGCACGTAAGCCAAACAATGAACAGCACAGACAAAAATCAACACGTCGGTGAAAACCACTTACTCACATGCAAATAACGAAACTTGCGATGGCAGCAAAATGGAGCCAATCCATGCACATGCGTGTGCACACTCCCACATGCAGACCTCCAGCATACAGTACATGCACTAAGATGCTGCTCTTTAACATAATCCCAACAAGGCCCGGGAAGGCCAGACGAAACGCCTTCAAATCATTCTGAAAACAAGAGCGGACATCTCCTTCTGTTTTCACGAAGAACAACACCTCCCTTAGATCACCTTCAAAAACACAGACGTCTCAGTGATTCAAACAGCAGCCAGAACGGAGGATCGTCTACCCCTCCAGCCCCCCCCCATGTGTTTCAGTCGAAACAAATGCCTTTCATGACTTATTATATCATCAAACACGAATACGTCTGGACAGTTAAAATCAGTCGTTCATCTGAATCAAAGGATGTCGTCACACTATAACCTCAATGTGAGTAAAGCACAACAGATCTGTATAGGAATCTGCATGCGAACCGGGCGCTGTTGTAGTGTTAATTGTCATAGCAACGCCACCCCTGCTGATGACCTAATCATGTCAGGAGGAGTCCAGGAGGAGTCATGTGACAGGAAGGAATTACATCGCCGATGGGCTAGATGTACACGGACAACTATGTGTAATTAAAACTGCATTTAAAAACAGACACAACACGAGTCCCCCACCCCCCCACCCGTAAAGATGCACAGCAACAATGTCTGTGAGGATCTGCAACACAGAGTTTTATGACAGTAATCTCCTAATTAAGGGAGAATTTATAAAGTGAAATTAAACGTAACTATTTGTTACAGGTGGGGTCTAATTTTAGCTACATTTAAAAAACAGAATAAAGACATTTTTCTTTATTTTCTGGTCATTAGTCTAATTGTTACTTAGGCGGTGTGAAATCCAGCACAGAGCAAGATCCAAAAAGTGTGTGTGTGTGTGTTTGTGTGTGTGTTATATCCACTCATTAAGGCCGACTTTCCCAGATTCCCACTCCTTGAGTCGTACTAAGCCTTATGAGCCTCTCACAACTCAATTAAGCCCTTCCAATTAAGCTCCAACATGTGTGCATGTGTGTGTATGTGTATGTGTGTGTGCGTGTGTGTGAAACCACCTCTTTATATGAGTGTGTGTGCGTGCCTGTGCGATGAGGCCTAACCGGATTGTCCTTCATTAGGGGGGGGGGGGGGTCTTTCTAAATAGACGGCGGACCCCCAAAGATGCCTTCAGTGAGACAATGGGCCAAAGAAGAAGAGGAGAGAAAGAAGGAGAGACAAACTGAACGGAATCTTCTCAATCCTGACCCATATTATGGTGGGCTTTGGCTGAGAATGCGTCTGAATATTTATTACAAATAGATAATGCCTCTGCCTCTTGTACAGTGGATGGGGGGGGGGGGGACGCTACCCTTCTGCGCCAAGCCAAATCCTATGGTGGGAAGGTGGCCAACCTGCATTATGCCAGTGTGGAGGAATTAGTTTAGACAGCGGAGCTGAGAGCCTTGGACAGACTTGTTTATGTGTGTGTGTGTCATTGCAAGACATTGTTCAACAAGCCTTAAATCTCATGACTCTGTGTGTGTGTGTGTGTGTGTGTGTGTGTGTGTGTGTGTGTGTGTGTGTGTGGCCTCTAAAGCCTCTGAAAGGCTTGGAATCTTGAATTAATACAATTGCTTTTGTGTCTCTCTTGGCTGATGAAATAGTCTCCAGCTTTGCGACTGAAAACATGCAGACATAGAGAGAGAGGGAGAGAAGTGTGTGTGTGTGTGTGTGTGTGTGTGTGTGTGCGCCGTAGTTTACCTCTGCGTATGCTGACACAGACGCGCCACATCAGGGTTCTGCTTCTTATCAGGGGAAGTGACGCTTCAATTAACAAGACAAGTGTGTGTGCCACTACCGTTTATCCTGGGAAGGTGTGTATTTGTGTGTGCTTAGGTGAGTGTGCCACAACATCAGGACCTTTGTGTCTCTCCTGCTTTCCTTCTCTCCTGCTTTCCTTCCAGCTATAAGTGATTGTTTGGATATTCGTTATATTGTCATATCTAATTCTCAGACGTTGTCAGACGTGGAAGTGTTTGTTCGTGTGTGGCGTCAGTTCAAACACGAACGCCTTCAGTATGGAAATGCACATCTGCACTGCAGGCTGTGGTGCTGATGTAACTCTGCCTTGACAGTGTAGTTTCAATTGGACTTGATCTTCATATTACATTAGACTGAAAGATTTATTTATTGTCATTCTGAATTGGTATTAACCAAGTTTGCTATGCTAAACCTTGAAAAAGTTTGACAGTCATTCAAGGTGTATGATTTGTGATTTCCAAGATTATAACACACTGTGATCTCAATTACCTTAGATTAGAAATGTGGCCAAAGTTGATTTTTAATCCCTCCAAAGAGAGCATTTACAGTTTTTTGTGTGTACGTTGTCACTGCAAAGCCAGGTGAAAGAGTTTGGGGACAGCATGCTATAATCTCCATTTTAAGTACAATATGAATATTTTTTTTCAAGTTTTTCTTCAGTATCATAAGAGGCATTATCAGGAAATAAAAACCCAACCTAAAATGGAAAACCAACAAGTATGAAACCCTTGTGATGCCCAGTCACCGATACATTTCATTTATTAATTCATATTTATTCCACATCTGAAGAAAATTACATTTTTCAAAATCAAAAACTAGATAAATAAACATTGAGAATAAGTTAACATTTCCAAAAATGTCAAAAAGGATTCATGTGGTACGTCCTAGAGATGTGTGCATCTAGTTTGGTGAAAAAAAAAAACTATTAAATAGAAGCAAAACATATCTCATACCTCTTGAGTGTCTTAAATTTATTATAGCATTGATTTGTTATTCCACATGTCTTGATGCACACCAATTTTTAAGACCTAGATCTATGAGTTGACTTAAACTGTAAAGTAAATAAAGTCAATTCTTCCTGGAATGCAGATCTTTGAAAGTATTCACAATATATAATGTAAATACTACATGAAAATTGTTCTTGGCTTCAGTACTTACGTAATCCTTTGGCCTGTGCGTGTCAGGCGTGTCAGCGAATGCGCTGCATACGGCGTATAATCTGAACTGTGCTATTGTATGGGTCTGTATGCATGCCTGCCTACATCTAAAGACCCACTCTTGCGTATAAGAAAGCTGCATGTACAGTATGTGCATGTGCAGTGATTTGTGTATGTGTGTGTGTGTGTGTATGTGTGTGTATAAAAGGGCCGCATGGTTACTAGTTGGTATGGTGTCTTCTTCAACACCTGTGAGTGTGTTTGTGTGTGTCCGTGTCTCACCCGAGGGTAAAGCACTTAAGCGGTGTGTGCCTGAGTCCAAACAGCTGTGAGCAGAGGCAGACAGCACGTCTCTAAATGACTAGAGACCTGAGATAGCGCCCACAGGGGGAGCACAGCTCTGAAATATACATGTCACTCACCCAGAAAGAGAGATAGAAAGAGCGCTGCACACAAAGAAAGAAATAAAAAAATGAGAGATTGATAGAGACAGGCAGAGAGAAAGGAAAATGAAAGAAAGACAAAAACCAGAAAATGACAGAGCTTTACAGAAGTTTGTCTCAAACAGTGTGAGTCCACGGGGTCGGCTACACAAACACAGCGGCGCGATCGATTGGCCAGTATGGCTCCATGGGGCCTGTCAGGTGTCGTGTGGGCCCCGCTCCCCAGACTGCCACTCCTGCTGGACCGGGGAGGTCATTACAGCCCACCCCCCCCCTCTCCCCCCACCATTTCACCACCACCACAGGCTGCAGCCCCTGCCTGTCAGCCCAACTCCATATATATGGTAATAGAAGTGTGACGGTGGGGCGGGATGCTGGCAGAATGTGTGTGTTTGTGTGTGTGTGTGAGTGAGTGACAGAGGTGTAGGGTGGGGTTGATGGACAAGGAAGCAGAGGTTCAAGCTCTGGAGTCAACTGTAAGCCTTAAACTACTGGAAAAGGCCCCTCTCATGTCAGTATAGAGTACATGTGTGACCCCAGCAGACGGGATAGAGCTGCTGGGTCACACATGAAAGTGGGAAGAAAAAAGTGTTAAGAAAGAGAAAAGAAGAGAACAGAAAAGAAAAGTAGTTGCTAGACTGATTTGTGATGTGATTGTGATGTGTGACTTCAAACTCTGTGTTGATTTGTGACTGACCACTGCACTTGTGGGGGGTCCTAAAGTGGGCAGAGGATAGCAGGGGGTATGGGGGAGTGGTCAGAGCCACCAAAGGTTGACCAGATATTCATAGAATTCCACTTGGATGGACACAAGTCTTCCCCTTGGCCCTCTGGTGCAGTCATCCGAGAAAACAGCACAAACACCAATACATCCTTTAAAAAAATCCACCGCCAACACAAACCAGCTGGAGTTCGGTGATAAAGTTGAGCCATTTGATTTGCAAAGTTGACCTGTGAGGGACCGACTTGTCGATTTCTATGAGGAGGTGACCATTAATCAGGACATTTGTTTGACGGAAAAAAAGGACAAGGACAAAATCTGGGGGTGCAATGCAGCCTTCAAACAAGCTGAGACACACATTGTCAGCCCATGCACTGCGGTGACACACAACATCGTCCAGGCAGACATTTAGTCTTCCACTCTCTGCTGTAACACCAGAAAGGCCACAGTCTAAATACTAGATTTTCCAGGTAATTTATCTTGAAATAAAAAGTCCCAGCAACAAGTTGCTTTGAAATAAGGTGCATTTTCAGATTTTCAGGCATAAAGAAATCAAATATTCACAAAAGTGAAAAGAATCGATGAAATATGATGAAATATTTGACTCCTGAAGTCCTGATTTTGCCCCCGGCATTTCTGGTATTAAACAGGAACACTTGCAGATGCCTTTGTTTCCCCTCCTTACCTTGGTCTTGTTTGTTGGTGGGGGGCTGCGCCCTTTGTCGCTCTGAGAGTGTGTGTTGGTGGGTGGGGAGTGTGTGCCCAGGTTGGATTGCGGGGCCAGGCTTCCTCCGTGCTGTTTGGCCCCTGGGGACACCTGCATGGCCGCAAGCTGAGCTGCATAAAACTGCTGCAAGGTCAGACAGACAGGTAGACAGAAAGACATCATAGAATCAGGGGTGGGGGGGTTGTAGGGACAGCAAGAAAAGACAGGGTGGGGAGGAGAGAAAGAAAGGAGAAGAAAAGGATGACATGAATAAATGAATACACGGGATCGCACAAACAAAAAAGAAGATGCCAGCTAAAAAGCTCTGGAAGAAGAGGCCATTAGTGGCCCGGCCTCTGTTTGTGTGACAGAGAGAGGGACATCTCCGTCAAACCCCCCCTCTCTCACCCCATGGGAGAGACGCTAACAGCCTCTCTGACAGGCCCAGAGACCGCCATGCCCCCCCCCCCTCCAGGTGCATCCTGGGAGAAAGGGAAAACATTCCAGCTATCGAGGTCACACCGGAGAGCCGGGCTCTTGCTCAAGGTGAAAAAAAGTGATGATGGAGACGTAAAAGAGAGTAGAGGAAATCTGTGAAGCTACAAGCCAGATGGGACACGCCAGAAGTGTCTTGTGTCCCTCCAGTGTGTGGGAACGCTATTAAATAGTTTAAAATTAAGATTCAATTTCACAAACTACTGTGGAAAATAACAGGGGCTTTTTTTTCTTATTTATGTATTTAGTTAATTTCCATTTTAATAAAAGCATTTGTCTTCAGCAGAATATTTATGCAATGCCATTGTATCACATAAAACGGTCTACGGCCAGTATTTCCACAGCAACAGACACAGAATAATATTCACAAGTTGGAAGGAGCTTCAGTGTTCATAAGCACTTCTTTCCATTTCTCTATCTCCCACCTCAAAATCATCACGCGAAGCTCAATTACTTTTATGTCCCCTAATACAAATCTCCAAGACGCAATTTTGTTTTCTCAGAATTGTTTTTCCTCCTCTGAAGCGCAACAGAATGGTTGTTTAGCGAGGAGTAACTGATGTGCTGTTTCTTGAATAGTTATAATTGTTATTATTTATTTCTGGTGGAAGATTTTTCTGGAAGAAGACCATGCTTTTTTTTTTTTTTTTTTTTTTTTAGTTTAACTTCCGTCCTTCTGTTGGTGCTTGGCTGCCGGCCACCGGCGTCAAACAAAGGCTGGTTTATGCAAATGGACAAGGAAGAGATGCTGTCACTGCTATCTCTCTCTCTCTCCATCTGTTTGTACCTCTCTCTATCTCTCTTGACGGCCACATTAGCTCTGACTCTCCTCTGCTATCTTAAATAAAGACATTTATCTTTCTTTATACAAACAAGAAGGGGGGGTGGGGTGGTGGATGAGACATTCAAACTGGCAGCGCACACACACATTCACACAAAGAAGTACTATTTGGAAGAAACTCGAATCTGGATGTGAAATAATCTCCGCCTGACTGTCACTCACATGTGGCAACAACAATATCCACTGTCCAACACCACAACAACTTAATTTACAATACAGTTGCTATTATTGAATTTACATGAACTTTTCCCTCAAATACGATACTTGTGACAACATGCGGTCCAGCTGAGACTCCACATTGAAATACTGATCTTTGAAACTGAGGTCATGGACATTTACAGTTCAGAGCTGTATTTTCTTCTTATGTTTAATTTCCTGAGTCTAAGTCCCCTGAAATAACCTTCAGTTGCTGTAACATGACAGCAACTGCACAGAAAATGAAAAGACATAAGTTAAAATTTTATATATGGGTTTGTAGAAAGGGAGCTCTGGAGCAAATGGCAAACCCAAGTCAAAATGTGATGGTCAAAGTTATCTTAATTAGAATAAAAGGTCTTTGGCCCTACAGGATCTTTTTGATGACATGGATCAAACACATGTAACCTAAACCAAGAGCATTAATCTGAGGTCATAATATGTACCATTAAATCTCTACAAGTGCCAGATTCACTGTTTCCTCCTACAAATTGTACTAAAGGGACAAATATTATTGAGTTGGACTCAATTTTACCTTTTACAGGTTAAACATATATGCATAATTAATTCTAACTTGATGCTTTTCTTCCAATTTCAGACATTTCATGTCAAACTAGGAATTTTGTAGTGTAACACACACACACACACACACACACACACACACACACACACACACGTCCGTCTGATGAGGCGGAGATCAGCAGGAGGTGGTGGTGATACGGGAGCGCAATGAAGGCCATGCGAGGACCAGACCGCTGACATCACATCAGCCTCCACTTGTTCATTTCTCTTCAATTAGCTGCACTGAGGCTCCTGGAAGAGGGGTGGAGGGGGGTGGGGTGGGGGGGGAAGGAGAGGGGGGCAACCAAGCATGAAGACCATTCAAACCCCCCCCCCCCCTTCCCTACCAGCCAAACCCCCTGGCGAGTGGACCACAGGCGGTGTGTGTGTGTGTGTGTGTGTGTGTGTGTGTGTGTGTGTGTGTGTGCATGTGTCCTGCCATATTCGGACCAGTGGTTCAAAGGCCTCTTTATTTGCGGAGTGAATTGAGTTCCATTACAAGGCCAGCTCCCGTCAGTCAAAGGCTGCTCAATGGGCTGGCCTGCTATGAGACACACACACGCACACACACACACACACACACACACACACACACACACACACACACACACACACACACACACACACACACACACACACACACAGAGACGTACTACAGAGGATAGAGGCACTGGAGCGCGCCCAGAGCATTGCCACAACAACATGTATGTCAACAAACAGGAAGTGACAGTGCAAAACCCCCTAGGGTGACCAGAGGACACACACACACACACACACACACACACACACACACACACACACACACACACACACACACACACACACACACACAAACACACACATACATGCACACGCAAAGCGTAACACAATGAATGTATTTGTGTGTGGAATCATAGATGCAGTATGATACTGAGGAATCTTAAATGTCACAAGCTAGATGTACATGTAGAGCTGTCTGTGTGTGTGTGTGTGTGTGTGTGTGTGTGTGTGTGTGTGTGTGTGTGTGAGTACGCGCGTGTCGATGTAAGCGTGTCCATGTCCGTGTGTGTGCGAGTTCGTGTCGATGTGTGCGTGTCCGTGTGTGTGTGTGCTCACATAGACTGTGTTTTAGGTTGGTCAATAATCTGCAGCTTTAGTCAGATTATGTCTGGTCTTTGTTGTGAGATCCTCGGAGCAGCCAGAGCTCTATTGTTTACATGGACACTGAGGACTATTGTATGGATCTAAATGGATTGTCCTCTGTCTGTCTGTATGACTGACGGATTTCCTGTCTGTCTGACTGTTGTTTTTTTCAGCTCATCTTGGTGGTGAGAGGCAAAAAAGAACCAAAGAGCGAACTAATCGACTTCCCTTTCTTTCCATCTGATCGCCCTGCTCGGATTTGGTCTTCCTAATTCAAGTAATTTAAAGGTATTCCTGATTGAACTATGTAATAAATAAAATAATAACCTCCGTAGAGAGAATTAAAGAGTGGTCAAGCATATATAAAGTTGATATAAATCATAAAAAAATTATTAGAAAGCCTTTATCGGCCCAGCCTCACAAACACAAACAGATCCGATGTGAGGAAGCTATACCTTAACGTCACATAAAAACTAAACTGTCAGTAAGTAATTAAACAGGAATTCACAACAAAATCAGGGCTTATTCTATAGATATATAATTAAAACCCTTTTTTCTTTATTCATTACGCGTTGGGCAGACTTTGTCTAACTACAGCCACTTATCTCTACTGCTTATTGATTCCACATTGATCCCATGCTGCTATCACAAAATGGCATTTCCTTGCAACTTCAACAAGCCTTCAGGGCCATGAAGGAGATATCAACAGTAAGGCAATTCTCACTTTTGAGAAAATGCTTTCCTCCACTCATTCCCTCTCTCCCAGATAATCTTTTATGGAGAAACGAGTTGCTCGATTGATTTCTCATTTACCTTCTGTTATCTGTCCCGGTCTCTCCCCCCCCCCGTTCCTTCCCTCCCTCCCTCCTTCCCTTCCCTTCCCTCTGCCTGTCCGTTGTTCATCCGTCCATCTCTACGGTGTACAGTGTGGTAATCCAGGACAATATGTTCCAACATCTGCCTCTCCATATGATGCCTGAACCAAGCCATTGACCCTCTTTATACCACACACACCCGTTTAATCTCTCACACATCCACACTCTTCTCCTCCACTTACCTCCATCTCTCCTTTTCTGTTCATCCTATTTAACTGATCATCCTTCTGAATACTCCTCTGCTACCTCCACCTTTATCACCCTTCTCTTTTGTGTCTTGTCAAGATGGGCAGTCTTGACTTCTAATCTTTCAGCTCTGTTTTCTCTCCTGGATTCGTCTATGTTATATGGATGATATCAATGATATCAGGGGTCAACAGGGAACCAGATTAACAGCCTCTCTAATGCACAATGACACACTCATCCCCTAGATTAAGATACTAAATGCCAAACTTGTACACTCCAAAGCCTCTCCTGCTTTGAAAACTGTCTGGAGGGTTCTGTGTTAAGCTCCCATTGACTATAAGTGCTAAACTTAACGGAGCTTTATATCACTGAGAGCTTGACACATTTTCTAAGAACTGCACTTACCTCAGAGCCGTTTCAATTCTTCCTCTCTGTCATCTTTCTATGCACTTTTAACACAGAGTGAGGATAAAGCCACTGTTGTGTTCGTGTCTATTTCATGTAAACAAATAAAATCACTACAAATATAACTGTCGTAGTTCCAGTGACAGCATCGCGGATATATATGCAGATTTCATCAGAAAGCCTGCATAACAAATTTGGAGGGTGAAGTGTGTTCTACTTCAGAAAAGCTTCATAAAAATCCTATTTGATTGCATGATGGGAAATGTAGGTTTTACTGTTTTGGAGGCCCTCCTTTGTATGATGTAACATATATGATGGAAACATTCTTGTTAAATGTTGCACTAACATGTCTGTCAGCGTGTCTTGAATGCAACCAGGGAACTTTGTTGTGGTTTTTTTTTCATTTTTTTTTTCATTTTCTCTCACTATTTGTGTGCGTCTCAGCTAAGTGGCTTCACCTGAATCCTCTTTGACAAGCGCCGCTATGTTGCTGTGGTGACCTGAAGCCCAAGATAACTGTCACGTTTTTTTTTACTTATTTATTTTTTTATTCCCAGCGAGAGAACAGCTCCTTATCAAACGAGGGTCGCAGCACCGATCCCAAAGGAAATCCATCCACATTGAGACATCTGTACTTGTGTTATCCTGGGCAAATCCGTTTCTTTCTGACAGACCTTAATCTCAGTGTGTGTTTGTGTGTTCCACACAGGGAGGATTGTAAGAGACAAATCTGCTAGTGAGATGTTTTTTATGCTTATTGTGTCCTCTCACCCCTCCCTGCTGGTACAAAAACAAACAAACAAACAAAAAAAAAAAATCCAATTGCAAGGTGGACAAAGCCGTTGAACTGGAGATTGAGTGAGTCTGAACATAACCAAACATATGGGCGGCAAGATTGGAGCTGTGATAACACCACAGAGGACATTATTGTCAAGATAAACACACAAATGTGCTCTCTCTCTCTCTCTCTCTCTCTCTCTCACACACACACACACACACACGCACACAGAGGAGTAATGATGAAATCACTGAGGACAGCGGGTCTTACTCTCCATGACAGCATTACACAGTCATTGTCCTCTCCCTGTTGTGTCTGGCATACGGGGCGGTACGTCTGTCCGACAGGTGCACACACACGTTACACACTCTGCCTCACCATTAACCCACATTTTGCCATTATTTGTTAAACATATGAACGGTAAAACAAAATGATGTTCCAAAAAGAACAGGTGTCAATGTTTCTCTCATATTTGTGTGTTATATTTTTTTTATGATAATAATCACGTCAAGAAGACATGAGGGCTAAACGCTGACTGTACCGACTGGAGGTTAATGTGCCTGAAACAGGCGACGGGGTGGGGGGTTTGCCCACACAGGCTCTTAACCCTCAGGAGATGGGGCCCCACAGCCCCACATGGATCTGAGTGGAAGCATTTGAGGTCTTGTTCTGTGTTTGTTCGTGTGTATCTGGACATACACACACACACACACACACACACACACACACACACACACACACACACACACACACACACACACACACACACACACACACACACACACACACACACATACACTTATTCTACATATGCAGGTAGGAAAAAGGCTGAATTAAGCCTCATCCCTCAGACCGGTGCGATGAATCTCTATGAAACCTATGAAAGCAAACTTAAATTTCATATATTCTTATACACATTTTGGTTTCTCTGCTTTTATGTGATTTTTTGAAGTGAATAAAACCGACTTGACGATGAGCGTCGGCCACTTTTTGCATACCCGTATATTTCATATTGACAATTAGGGGTTTCCATTTGGTTCACTTCATGTCAGTGCTTGAAAAAAGCCATGTTTCAGAGGGTTGAAACCTTCTTGACACATGTAATCCATCAGCCAACAACATTTTCCTTTTTATTGTATTAAATGTTGAGTGGAGTGAAGCATGAGATCCCTCTGCACTGCTATAAGTGATTGAAATGTCTTCCACCCACAGATTAGCTTTGACAGTCATTCTGAATATTTATGTGAATATTTATGTCTTCTACTTCCCATTGCAGGATAAGGCCAGGGGGGCTCGGCTACACTTGTCAGTTCCGTGTGATTTGAGCTCTGACCATAAAGATCAGGTTTTATGGGGTCACTTCACTGTCAGGTTTAGTGGATTTATTCCCAATGGGATGACCCAAGGGTGAAGGAAAATGGAATGTTTTTACTGATTTTTTTCTGGTTGTTGTTTTTGCTCCATACTGCTGCTGCTGAGAGGCGATGCGTAGATCCTGGTGGTCTCACCTGGAGCTGAAGGGGTCCCAGACCCGGTGTGGCGGCAGCAGCGGCAGCCATTGTTGTGGGGATGAGCTGGAGGGGGTAGGGGTCACCTGAACAAAAAGCAAACATCATTTTGTTAGCATTAACTCAAAATCAGTGACTGTTTCGGCAACTCTATACCATCCTTCACCCTCATTCTTTTTCCTCCATCTATCTCCTCTCTCCCCTTACCTCACGTTCATCAGCCCCGCTCCCCACCACCTGACCCCCCCCCCCTGCAGCTGTTAAAGCCATCCTTTGTGTGTGCTGCCGGTAGGGCCTTAATAAAAAGCCTGATTGTGTGTCCTGCTCCTTAATACCCCCTGACAAAGAGCAGCGAGGTGAGGGGATTCTGATAAAGCTGGCCCCAGCGCGTAATTAAGAGCCGCCACTGCCGATTGCTGCTCCCTTTCTCCTTTTTTTTTTTTTTTTTTTTAAACCCAAAAAAGCCCATTCTGCTTTGTTGGGGAGAGGACAGCCTTCAGTCGCTCCCTCCCATCCCCTCCCTCCTCCCCCTCTCTTTGTGTCCTTCCTGTTGTCATCTTTCTCTCTTCACAAGTTACTCTCCATGTCCATCTCTGTCTTCTCTCCCCCCCCCCGTCAGGAATGATAAATCAGAGATAGATAAATGAATAGGGAGGAGGAGATGACAGAAGTGCAGACAGAAAAGCAAGGTAGAAAAGGACGGGTGTGGATTATTAGCGACCAGGTGCAGATAGGCAGCGCTGTAATTACTCCAAGAGAAAAGGAGAGAGAGAGAGAGAGGGAGAGAGAAAAGTGGGAGGTTAGAGATGAGGTGAGGAGCGGGGTGGAGGGTGAGGAAGGGCGGATAAAGTTCTCAGGGCTTGACCTTGCATTTCTGACCTTAACCTTCAGCAGAGCTCAGCCTTTTGGCTGGATCGGGCCCGTCTCCTGTGCATGTGTGCGCCCACATCACTGGGCGTTTGGCACAAGTCAAGATTTTCCTTATGACATATTTTCCCATATAAATCGGTTGTTCAAAAAAAAAAAAAAAAAGAAAAAAAAAAAAAAAGAGCTGAGACATTTTCTCCAGCAGCAAGGGAGGGCAGGAAGGAGATTAAAGAATTATTTCAGGACTGTGTATTCTAGGAGATGGCTCTTTTCTCGGTGCTCCCTGGACAAACATGAGCTGGGGTGGATATTTATGCTCCTCATGGGGGTCGCCGTAACAAAAGAAAGATGGACGGAGAAAAGCAAACATGTTGCTCTTGGCTTGGGGACAGCAACCTCGGTGGGCGAGGATCGAATTTCTCAGGGTAGCCAAAAAGGGGGAATTACCGGAGACACGAGAAATACTCAATTTAAACTGATATCAGGATGATGTCATCAGGGAGATCTGAGGCTCAGCCTGAAATTTTAAATTTGGAACACAATGTCTATCTTTTGAGATTGGAATGCAAAGTTTGAAAGTTTTGGTTATTTTTTACCCATAAATGTCAGCATGTCTTGCCCTCAGCTACTTTGTTTTTCATATTTCTTCTTTGAAATCCTTCCAGCTTTATGAAAGCAGAAAGCTAAAACACTAGAAGGACACTTCCCAGTGTTAAAACCGTTTTACAATCACAAGAATGTCATTATTCGTTCATTATTCGAGCTTAATTTGGGATAACGTGACATTCATGTTACAATTCATGCAACTTCGGGAAAACAGTATTCTAAAAACTTATAAGGGGAAAAAATGAAAAGCCACCTTAAATTAATCTTTTAGAAAAAATGCAGAGCAAGTCCTCAATTTTTAAAACGTGAAGCCCTCGGAGCGGTGAAACAAATTAGCTTTAAAATGTTTCAGCGGCTTGGATAATGGACAACAAGTGTTCAACAAGTTCTTACTGTGAGGATAAAACGTACTCACATCATCAAAGCGCATGAGAATATGCCAGAGCACAAAGCTACACGTCCTATTTAGAGCCGCAATAAACTCACAACAACTTTGAAAGTTGCCAGAGAGTTTTCTCAGGGGCGGCCCAGCCTGGCGACGCGTGGCGGTCCGGTTGGAGCTGGCGGAGGCAGTGAAAAGACAAGCCCACCACTTGACGGGGTATTTACGTGGGCAGTGGGCGTTGGTGAAGATGGCACTAATTGAAATGGAATGGACTTGTTTGGGAAGCTGTGAAACTCCAACGGGTGGGTGGGGTGAGTGTGTACCCTCACATATCTGTGTCTTAGTACTTTTTTTTTTTTTGCGTTTTTTTGGTGTGTGTGATACTACAAAGCAATCTCTTGACATTTTGTGTGTGTGTGTGTGTGTGTGTGTGTGTGTGTGTGTGTGTTTGTCTGTGAGAGAGGGATAGGGGGAGAGAAATAGAGCGGTAGAGAGAGTGTGTGTGTGTGTGTTTGTGTGTGTGGGCTGTGTTGGAAACATGTTCTGGCTGCGTCCTGTGTTAATGTGAGGAGAACCTGGGGCAGGTCACATTACCACCCTCCCCACCCCTCCCCCCTCTGTTAAACCCCCCCACTGTGCATTTATTCCCAGCATCCCCTGGCAAGCACTCATCGCTCTTTCTCTCCCTCTCTCTCTCTCTCTCTCTCTCTCTCTCTCTATCATGGTAAACAACACATTGCCACACAGCCAGAGTGTGATAGCCAAAAAAAAAAAAAGGAAAAAGAAAAACATGTCGTGTATGATGCCTGTATTTTGTTGCTTTTGTACATCAAAAAATAGACAAGACAAGAGGAAAGGGCCAAAAGGACTGAGCGAGAGGGAGAGATAAAGAGAGAGAGATTGGAAGTGTAAACAGGAAGGGTGTATTTGGACTGGTTTTCCTATTAAAAAAGAGATGTTGTTGGAAGGGTGAGTCTTTAGGGAAACAGTCTGATTGGCCTGTGTGGGAAAGTCATGAGGCTCTACCTTGCTTGGTGGAAAAACATCGCTTCTAGAAAAACACTTTTACACTCAGAGTTGCTTTAATGTATGACTGGCGTGTATGTGTGGATGATACTCACTGCAGCCGGGCTTGTAGTTGAAGCCAGGGGGCATGAGGAAGCCCTGCTGGGCCGCAGCCGCCGCCAGAGTCCTCTGGTCTGGAGGAAAGACCGGAATCATCAGTGGAGGGAGCTGACCCTGGACCTGCTGATGAAGGAGAGAGAAGAGTTGGCGGTGAGGAAGAGGAAGAACAGCAGGGGAGAGAAAATATGAACATCTTTAGCATCTCATTTGAGCACCTATAACACAGTGATGCTAAATATACCAGTGTGTATAGGAGGCATGTAACTGAACCCAGAGAAGTAGCATTTATATCTGAGTTACATCATAACGTCTCAGAATCACATTCAATCAGGCTCACGTGGAAAGCAAGTTAGTATACAAGGGGATAAATGAAACCTCATACACACACACAAAACACACACACACACACACACACACACACGAGCGCACACACTCCATCTTCTGGAGTCAAACACAAAATGCAAGTCATGACAGTTCACAAAACTCTCACAACAGCTGGTCTTTTTTCTTTTATTTGGAAGGTGATGTTCTACCCCCCTTCTCCCTCCATAATCCCCCATTAGAAAATAAATAACATGAACACACACGGACGCACACACAAACGCACAGACACAACCCTCTGTGTGCGTCCATCGGCAGTGAGCCATACGACTTCACAAGGTTTCCAGGATTTTCAAAGGAGAAGCAAAAAAAAAAAAAAAAAAGCTCCTCCGATGGGCGGCTTTGGCAGAGAGAGAGAAAGAGAGAGAGACAGAGAGAGAGAAAGAGAGAGAGACAGAGAGAGAGACAGAGAGAGAGATAAGGAGACAGAAAGAAAGAAGTATGGAGACAGATGGTTGCACGAAACAGTGTTCTGCCAAAAACAACACACAAAGACACGCATGTGATGGAGTGACTGACAGTTTGAGAGGAAAGACAAGAGAAGACGGGTCTAGGAAGCGAGGAGAAGATTGGAAAAAGGTGAGACAAGGAGGAAAAATGAGGAATTTGATTGACCTGTCAAGCGCTGCAGCGGCGGTGTGATGTTGAAGCCACGGATTTTTGAAGAAAGATGAAACTCGGGCCAAGTTTGAACAAGGGAAAACATTGTTTCCATACTGGGCAACATTTTCGATGCATCATCTCTTAACTGTGGAGCTGTGCAAACATCGTGTAATTTATGTTAATTCATTAATCAACTTGCTTTTGTTGAAACATATAATGTTTTCATCGGCCACCTGTTCTGTTTGGAGATCTCTGGGCATGGCAGCGATACAACAATGCTGTGCCCACACCGAGTAAGAGGAAGAAGAGGAGGCAGGTTCTGCAGTGTAATCACTTGACAAAAGTTTTAATAATCTATTATATGTACACACACACACACACACATGCAAACACACACACACACACACACACGCATTGTTTTATTTATAATACTTTATAAGTCTTCATGAGAATCAAGCTTTCACGCTGGTTCACATGTTGCTTGTGTTTCCATATTGTTAGACTGGATTCAGCCTGGATTAATACTAATAATTGATAATAATTAATTGCTACTGTAAACAACCAAAAAAACATTAAGTTGGAGAAATTTCGGACAAAAAAAGAATCATCAACCCCACACCAGCACCCCCCCTCCCCGTCTCAGCTCAGCTCATCTCCTCCTCCTCTGTCCTCTTCCTGCCCCTTTCACTTCACCTGGAGGGCATCGGGGTAATAACTGAATAAGATAATGGGCAGGTAAACGCTGTTTGATGGGGCCGTACAATCAGAAGGAAGTGGAGGTGTCGTGGCGCAATCAGGCAATATCTCCGAAATATGGATGCTTGAGATGGTTAGTGCCTAAAATATATAAATAGCTTTTCAACGCTGAAGCCGCTGTGTGTGTGTGTGTCTGTGTGTGTGTGTGTATACTCCTGTACCGTAAACACCGATGCATGTGTATCTCCTCCTCCCTCCTGCTCTTGAGGGCTGACATGCAGCAGCCAGGATCACTGTAATCAAACTATCACCACACAGGGGAATAGCTCTCCCTTCAAGCGGCTCCTGTTTCCCCCCTTACACCCAAAACAATAATTACTCCACCATTTTTTGGTAAACCATAAACCGCCGTGCCGCCTGCGCTGCACGATCAGAAGGGAGAGGCGTTCCAGCGTGATACTCGGACAGGACCCCCGCAGGGACAAATCACAGACAGAACAGTTCCGCTTTGCCTTTCAGGCCTAATTGGACATATGCTGGAGTGGAGCTGGCTAGCAATACTGTAATGTACCGTAGGGAGGAGAGAGGAGAGGAGAGGAGAGGAGAGGAGAGGAGAGGAGAGGAGAGGAGAGGAGAGGAGAGGAGAGGAGAGGAGAGGAGAGGAGAGGAGAGGAGAGGAGAGGAGAGGAGAGGAGAGGAGAGGAGAGGAGAGGAGAGGAGAGGAGAGGAGAGGAGAGGAGTTTGTGGCAGCTGTAACACAGACTGTATCCAGACATGCAGGAACTTGTACTTTACTACATCTATGACTGCAAATGAAAATATTATAGAATTTCTGATTATCTATACTCATAACAAAAAGCCTAAATACAAAAGGACAGAATTAATCGGCCCACAGAACAAGAGCACACCAAACATGAGACTCTCCACAATGGCTAGGATCAAACAGCAGAGGATAAGGACGAAAAAGAACGACACATATATAGAAAGTACATCAGAATGGAGTTGTTCCTGTCCAATGTTGTTATAATAGTTCTATTCTACATAAACTTAAAAGCTGTTGAGCTAAAGAAGAGCATGACTTTAGCATATAGCCACTGGTGTGTGTGTGTGTGGAGGGGTGAGGACAGTGAGGGAGATTTGATCATATGAGTGGACGATGCCCACCCCTCCCCCCTTTCTCTTTCACATTCCTGTACATCTGCAGAAAGACTTAATCCCATACTTTTCCTCATATTGGATATACATTAATTCAGACCGTTAAAGTAGATTATGAAGTGTGTACATTCGACTCGTGACGTTCTGGTGAACTTTAAAAACCAGGAGGATGAAAGAAAGAGAGAGGGAGAAGTCCCCCAAATCAGAATAAGAATCAGAGACAAAGAAATGCATTGACAAACAGGGGAAAAAAAAAAAAAAGCCTGTGAGATAAAGTGAGGGTGAGAAATACAGAAAGAGAGAGTGAGAGTGAGGCCCAGATCTATCAGACAATCTCCAGATCCCACATAAAGGAAAGACACATCTGAAACAGCAGGCGCTTTGGGGAATAACGCATTCCTCCACTTCGCTTTCACATCAGGCCCAAAGTGAACATGAAAACCTATAACACAGAAAATATCACATCGCTGCTACTGTGAGCTGCTGGCGTGGAGTCTAAAAGGCTCTGCTTTTCATCTGCAAAAAAAAAAAAAAAAAAACCCTCCTCATCCAGAGAAAGAAACCTGAAACAAACAAATCTTACTCATCTGAAACAAACCCTCTAATCAGCGATAAGCAAATGCAAAACAAAGAAAAGCGTTCCGAACGGAAGAAGCGCAGACGTATAAGAAAAAAAAAAAAAAAGCAAAACTTTTTCTTGAGAACTTTCGCAAGGGGGTGGGCAAAAAGGACAGAAAAGACAGAAGTCAACAATTCAACCCTGGCGAGAGAGGATGTCTCATGAAATAAACAGCAGATAGACAGAACAGAACAAACAAGAGAGGGAGAAAGAGAAAGAGAAGCGGAGAGAAGGGAGCAAGAGTTGGATAATTGGCAACGAGTCCAGGCTGCGTTCACCACGCGCCAGGCGGCACAGCTTGAACTTAAAGCGCCGCTGCGGCATAATGAAGATGTGGCCACTAATTAACATATGGGGTGTGAAACAGGTTGGTTGGCACGCAGTACGCTAAAAAAACTCGAAGGTAAAGTTATTATTGGGGAGTAATTAGCTCTATGAAGTTAATGCGCCGAACAATAGCTGCCAGCGCTGCACAATATGGCTTGCATCTGAGCGTGCAAAAAAAAAAAAAAAAAAAATAGCGTCCGCTAAAAGTGCGAGTCCCACAGCTAAAATCTGTTGGCGACCATATGCTCCGGCAATTAATGCAAGACCTGGATGACCTATTGCTAAAGAAGGGATGTGTGAGCGATAGAACCAATAATTAATTTGGAGAAAAGGGAGAGAGGAGGAGGAGAGACAGACAGAGAGAGAGAGAGAGACAGACGGATAGCTGGCTTTTAATTTTCATCCATTAACTCTCTCTGGACAGAGGCCATTAGAGGTCAGTTTGCTGTGAATGGAAGGGACCACGGTTCAGGGCCAAATAGCTGGGATGCTCACACACCCAGGTGTGTCGGTGTGTGTGTGTGTGTGTGTGTGTGTGGGTACGTTAGAGAGGTGTCATGTGAACAAGGATCGGCTGCTTGGTTGTGGTCCAGCTTAGGTGCGCAAAAACACTAAACTGGTTGTAAGGTAATGGAAGTGTTTAAGCAATTACACATCCACGTGTGTTAGCTGAGGTGTGTGTGTGTTTGTGTGTGTGTGTGTGTGTGTGTCAGTATGAGTGTCGAAATGAAAAGATTGCTCCTGTTTTGTCATTTTTTACCTCCTTCAACAAGAAGCGTGGCCGTGCTCGTGACCGTACCAGGTATTATTATCATCATTACATTCACAAGGAGCAGTTTGTGCGTGATCTAGTTACCAGTACCGGTAAAACTTAATAGAGAGCTTGTTAGAGGCTGTCGCCAGCATGTCTGCTCGCTCTTTAACAAGTTAAAGAATCAGGT